>JAATLQ010038349.1:0-75948 GCA_013421005.1 Heliconius erato x Heliconius himera | reverse complement strand
TCTGCGCCACGACCGGCCTCAACTTATACTTTCTAAATTTCATGATATTGCGTATTGAGCGGTGGAACTCAACGCCGTATATTGCGAAGTCATATTTTGAATTGTTATGTATACATTGAGAATTGTAAACATTTAATCATAAACATTAAAGTGATTTTTTAGATTCACTTTGAATATCTCATATAGTACAGTTGGGAGGGAAATCTTGGTTTTAAGACACTTTGTTTGCTACGTTTCGTCTTATTTTTGGGACATTCCGTGTTGAGTGCGGAGCTCAACAATGTGCTTTATCTTCATACGAGAGCGAGATAACGAAAACAATTCATTTCCACCATCCATGCCATAACCATCGTATTTACAGTGTTTAAGAATTTAAACCAGTCGTGGCGCAGCGGCACAAAGTGTGATTCGACTGGTTGTGGGTTCGATCCCCACTCGAGGAGATGAAATATTTATTAAATTTATATTTCCATTTCTTCGCTCTGGTGTCGAGGCAAAAGCATGTCGTTGAGTTCTGCCACTCAACACGCAATGCCTCCAGAATTCGGCAGAAAGTGGGGAACGGAGTGTCTTTTTATTTTAAGAATTAAAAATTTGTATTGGGAGTAAACACCGATGGTAAACATAAAGGTTATGTTTACTAAACTAACAGCCAGTACTAGTACAGTACAGTTTACCCAACGTTCAAATGTGTTTGGGTACAAACACAATCGACCGTTGGGTAAACTCATTATTAATCGAAATCATTTGCTTATAATCTCTATTAACTAAGGGTATTTTTTTTCCAGTTTACTCGGAACCGTGTAAACAAAACCTTTCACATTTTAGAGTTCCGTAGTAAAAACGTTTGGCATAGTTTCAGATTGTGTGACTTAACATGACGGTTTTGGGTTCGATTCCCACTCGGTAGATACGGCGTGAAACTGATATAGTTTTATTTTTTTAAATAATTTTCAGAGTTATATTCTACTACTTACATGGTACGCAATTACAAAATAAATATCACGTGATTTTACCTATAGTCTATAAGGCACTAGGAAACTGTATAATAATTTATTTTATATCTCTACAATTAGGCAATTAGGCAAAGCGCGGCGTTGAGTTCTGCCACTTAACACGCAATGCCCCGGAATTCGGCAGAAAGTGGGGAACTGAGTGTCTTTCACTGCGTTCCCTCTGCCTACCCTGCTGTGTGCAGGATACAGCGTGAAGCTGATTTTATTTATTTCTCTACAGAACCATGTGAAATAAAAACGTTCGTTTATCAGAATCCCGCAGTAATCCAGGCAAATCGCAAGGGGCGACACCGCGCTTGAAATTAAAACCAACTGAAATGAATTTGAAATGTAGCGTTTGATACGAATTATTCATTAGTCGTATCGTATGCATGTCATCCTCGTGACGCAATTGGGGTTGGTCTAGTGCAGGGGTTCCCAACCTTTTCTTGATCAAGGACCACTTTTATATCATTCTTGGTAGCAGGGACCACTATGCATGTAGGTATATTAAAAATTAACTGTGATAATTAAACAGAACCTTCGCCTCACCATCCCCAGTCATAAAATTAAAATTGTTCGCGGACCACTTTTAGGCTTCTGCGGACCACTGGTGGTCCGCGGACCACCGGTTGGGAACCACTGGTCTAGTGGAATACAAACATGCCTATCCTGTATAATAGAATAGGGAAAGGGAATCTGGGAATTTATTTTTATTTTTTTTTTTGAGGCCAGTCGTGGCGCAGTGGCACAAAGTGTGACTGTAAAACCGACTGGTTGTGGGTTCGATCTCCACTCGAGGAGATGAAATATTTACTTAAATTTATATTTCCATTTCTTCGCTCTGGTTTCGAGGTGAAGCGCGTCGTTGAGTTCTACCACTCAACGCAATGCCTCCAGAATTCGGCAGAAAGTGGGGAACGGAGTGTTAACACTAGGTTCCCTCTGCCTACCCTGTACTCCCAGTGTGCGGGATACAGCGTGAAGCTGACTTATTTTTAAATTTACCATTTCCATTCCCCACATTCTGCCGGAGTGGTGAAAATCAACGCCTTGTTTTACGCCTTGTTACCATAACGAGGAAATGAAATTTCATTCGGGTGGGCATTGAACACACAACCTGGGACCCTGGAGTACGTCTGGCCTCAAAATATGTTATTATATTAAAATACGTATGTAAAGTTTAATATCTATTAAACATTAAGAAGATCCTTCATCTGTAAGCCAGTCTTGGGCGTAGAATGGTGATAAAAAGGTTCAAGCTTAAAAAAATACATTGACTTCGGAACTACTTCAACTTGTAATTTTGTATGATTTGAATAAGTGGATTTGATTTTAACTGTTAAGATTTGTTCTAAGCAATAGAAAAAATCATTTTAAGAAGGTAATAAATTTTGATAATATAATCAAATCAATTCTCTCACGACCAAGTGTGCTATTGTCTTCTGACTCTAACCTAATAATATCTGAAAATAGTAGAAAAGTGGAGAAGTGACTTAATGATTTCAGTAGATATAATATATATTGTATAAATTCGTATTATACTTTAGTGATTTTGAGACCGGAGAGTCTAGCACTAAGTTCAACAGGATACGCCGTGAAGCTAAAAAAAACTTACAAGCCTCTTTTTTTAATTTGTAAAGCAAATCTAAAGTCATACAAGGTTTTCTATAAGCGATGTCATAAAATTTTATACAGATAGTCGACTTTTTTTCAAAAAAATATCTAGGATCATTAAAAATGTAATACTTAAAAACATTTTTAATAATCAGGACGATAAATTTCATTTCATTTTACACGTTTCGCTAGAAAATGTAGTTTATTTTGTTGGATTTTCTATTTATGTATTTCATTTCCTCTGTATTGAATATGGTAAATAAGGATAGCTCCTTTATTCGTACTTTATTTCTTTAGCATCCTTAGAACAAAGTTTTTTTTAAGGGAATCGTTGAAAATAAATTATGTTTGATTCTATGAAAAAAGCTTAATACTATAGTATCCAGAAAGTTCTATATGCATTTTTTTAAAAATTTCATATTGTCTGATGTATTTTTTTAAAGTGTTAGTGAAAGTACTGATATATTATATAAAAAGTTGATACTACTATGCTAAAATAAACTGGTTTGCCAAGTACTTCATGCGGCGTTGGGTTCCGTCACCCAACTCAAAATATCTTCAAAATTAGCGGAAAGTGGAAAATAGAGCATCCTCAAGCGCTAAGTTCCGTTGGTAGGGTTCATCCAGTTATTCAAATACTCGATCACTTCTTTAACATTGTTGAAGCCACTTTTAGCCATTATGAACGCATCCACCGTTGTATAGAATTTTAAAAGTAAAAAAAAATATTAAATCGATAAAACTCTTTTTTAATAAAGAAACTTATAATAAAACACATTAAGGTTAACAAAAAACAAGCAAATAAGGTAAGGAAGTCCAAAGTATATATTAAACAAAATCCATAAAAATAAAAGATACGAAGACATGATACGAAATATGATGAAAAAAATTGAAAGCTGCAGTATTCGAATTACAACCTATTGGAATCGGTTCAAAGATCAATAACGCCATATATTCTCTCTTCACTAACGGAGAGTTTTGGCGCATGGATACATGTGTTCGACTGTAAACGCGACAGGCTGTAGGTTCGATTCCCACTCGAGGTAATGAAATATTTGATATTTTCATTTTCTCGCTTTGTTAGGGAGGTAGAGAGCGGCGATAAGTTTCACTCAAAACGCAAAAATTCGGTGAAAAGTTGAGAACGGAAGTGTCTTAAACGAAGTGTCTTAACACCAGGTTCCTATGTTCCCTTTGCCTATCTTGTTATATATGGAATACAGGTGAAGATAAAAAAAATAAGTACATACATTTAAATCACAAATTCGACCATCACAAAATTATTATAGAACATAAAACTCATAATAAATAATAAATTGGTAAGTCGAGGAAATAGTAGACAAATGGGCAAAGTTGTATGCGAGCTTTTATTGAATTTATTAGATAATATTTACGTGGAAAGTTTCAACTGTATACGGTGTGAGCTTATGAATTTATTTTAGTAGAACATTTGTATAGAAAGCTTGGTTTTAGAGAATGTATTGGTAAATCAATCTAGCGATGGTTGCGGGTTCTAATATATAATAATGAATATCTTAATTTTTTATGTTATTCATTCTTTCGAGTGGAAATCGAACCTATAAGTGTTGCGTTTACAGTCGCACGCTTATGCCCTGCGCCACGATGCCCTCGACGGAAAGTATAGCGTATAGTCTCATAATCTTCCTCGTTTAATGGACAATGCAAAAATTTTCAATTCGAACCGCTAACTAGTTCCCGAGATTAGAGAGCTTAACAAAAGGAACTCGGTTTCCTAATATTATATTAGTATTAACAGTAGAAAAAAATCTAGAAAACCTACCTAATTAATGAGTGAATCTACTATAAAAATATATGTACATATTTTTTTATACGGAACAAAAGTATTCGTCAAATGTCTCTGAGATCTCTCATTAAGAGAAAGGCTTTTATTCTTCATTTTTAGTTTTTATTTTAATCATATACCTAAATATATTAGAAAAATAACAACAAACTGTAGGAACGTCGTGTATAATAATTATTTTATACAAAGCTTAGTTCCGTGTTCCGTAAAGAGTTTTTACTCACTTTAGTAATAAATATCCAGGTTCCCTATGGTTCCCAGGTTCCTTATGCCGTGTTATTTAATTGGAATTGAGAACGGAGTGTCCCACCATTAGGATTTCTTCGCTTACCCTGATATATGCGGGAGATGTGTGAAATAACAAGCTAAAATAAAATAGTTAACCTATTAATAATATACCCGACACTTATTGTACCCGAATTCAATGAAAGATAAAAGACATACATTACATTAATCTTTCACACATTTAAAAAGAGGTATTAAAAAATATCGTGAAAAAATATCTCAAAGAGGAAGAGGATGGCAAAAACATAAATTTTTGCGTTGAATTGCCACAAGCGTCCGCATTAAAAAGCCGTGATCTGAATACTTTACATCGTTCATCTTGTTATTTTAACGAAAGTAATTAAAATTGACTTTTAAATGATTAAAAATCTCTCAGTTAATAATTATTGTGTTAAATCATGTACAGATGAGGTAAAGCGTAAAGGATTTTTAGGGTTCCGTACCTCAAGAGGTAAAAACGGAACCCTTATAAGATTACTTTGTTGTCCGTCTGTACGCCTATTAAGACCATTTATCTCGAGATTGCGTGGAAGTTTCAATCATCCATTTACCTAAACGGATGAGTATATATATCAAAAGGATGAGTATATAAAAAAAGGTCACTTATCAAAAATCAAGTTCTAGTCAATGCATTCCAAAGATAGTAGCATTTATGCATCGATTTTGCGGCATTCTGTAAGTATTCAAAACCTATAGGATAGTTCCCTTAGACCTACAGTCATGAAATTTGGCACGAAGTAAGGACTTAAAATAGAAATTAAGAAAAAAATAGAAAAGTGAAAATTTTTAACATTTTTGTGATATAAACGGAACATTTTTGTGATAAGACACTTTTTTCAGTAAATATAGAAATAAGTTTTTTTCAGAAAATCAAGGGACGGTAGATCTGAGTATATAGTTTGAATTTCAACTCGATATCTCCAAACGTACCTGAGAGGTAGGCTCTTGAGAGACAGACAGAAGGACAGACAATAAAGTAATCTTATAAAGGTTCCTTTTTCCTTAAAAAGTCCGGAACCCTAAAAAAATGAGTAAATAAAGCTATACATTGAAACATACTTAATATTGATTTTAAACGTTTCTTCCTGTGAAATATTGTCCCAATACTAAATACAAAACAATCCTGGATACGCTGTAAAGTATATGAAACTTAGCACTCGGCTAAATTAACTAAGGCTAGGCGTCGGCTATAAAAGCAACTTCAGTCTACAAAAGTATATTTTTATTACATGTGTGCTCAATTTCATCAAAATCTGTTCAGCCATTTTTGTGCACCAAATATCTAAATTTAGAAATTTTCACAAAATAATTATAGATATTTTTTATAATTTTTAAAGTAATAGAACGTATGGGTCGGAGCGCTTGGACGGTTTTCAAGAAGCGCGGATTCGAATCCCGTTACGTTAAAATTTTTGTTTGTTTTCTAAATAAATATAATTACAGATCTTTTTATATGCGTAAGGGGTCTTTTAATGTTCTTCTACACTCCTTAACCTACCTACATATATATATTTTTTCAGCTTCACGCTGTATCCCGCACACAGCAGGTTAGGCAGAGCGAAACAAGTGCTAAGACACTCCGTTCCCCACTTTCTGCCGAATTCTGGAGGCATTGCGTGCTAAGACGTCGTTTCTAAGTCGTCTATCATACACATATCTAAATATTGAGGCCAGTCGTGGCGCAGCGGCACAAAGTGTGACTGTAAAACCGACTGGTTGTGGGTTCGATCCCCATTCGAGGAGATGAAATATTTACTTAAATTTATATTTCCATTTCTTCGCTCTGGTGTCGAGGCAAAGCGCGGCGTTGAGTTCTGCCACTTAACACGCAATGCCTCCAGAATTCGGCAGAAAGTGGGGAACAGAGTGTCTTACACTTGGTTCCCTCTGTCTACCCTGCTGTGTGCGGGATACAGCGTGAAGCTGATTCCGATTCCGATCTAAATATTGATTTTTAATCATTTGTTCCTGTAAAATAATATAATCTCAATACAAAATTAAAAACAATCCCATTCGGATAAGCTGTAAAGTGTATGAAAATCCAGCATTTGGCCGAATTAACTAAGGCGTCGGCCATAAAAGGCGACTCCAGTATACATAAGTTATATTTTCATTAAGCTGCCTCGTAATTTTTCAGCACAGGTTAGAGGAGTTATGAGGGTTGTAAACATTTTTATGATCTGTATGTACTGAAAGTACACAAAATGTAACTAAATTGTACGTGTTGAATATTGTAAATTGCATTTTTGTTTAATATTTTTGATTTTAAGTATTATTATTATTTTTCCCGACTTATGACAGGGTTATGTTTTTCGCGTGTCTTGTATGTATGTATTATTCTTTATTACCTCATATCTCCAGAACCGCTGTACAGATATAAATAATTGAGATATCGTTAGATTTGTATTAGCAACCCAAGTGTTCTTAGATAGACTTATGCCCAATATTAATAACCTATCTCCAAAGTCAATCTTCGATTGTTCCATATGAATATGAAAGTTATAGTTTAAATTTAATTTACTTTCATAGAAAATGAAAGTAAATTAAATTTAAACATTACTTTAATTCAATAATTTACAATAAAGGTCATTGATCATTGCGATTTTCATATATTTTAAATGAAATTATTTGAACTGGATTAATATATTCTTTCGAACTCAAAAAAAGATTTTAGAAAACACTACGTGTTCAAACTCTATGCATCTCCTTTTAGCTCGTGGTCACAGGTAGACTGAGATAATAAGTTCTTTGATTTTCACGATTATTACACATTTTAAATGAAACTATTTTAACCGGATTAGTCCGTGTCCGGTAGTCCGTGGTCACGGGTAGACAGAGTGCTACTGCAAAGTGTTCGAAACGGCGGGTTTCCAAAATGTATAATTTACGCGATTAATCCGGTTAAAATGGTTTTATTTAAAACTGAGATAACATTCGTCTGTCAGTAGATATAAATAAAAAAATAAATAAATCAGCTTCACGCTGTATCCCGCACACAGCAGGGTAGGCAGAGGGAACCTAGTGTTAAGATACTCCGTTCCCCACTTTCTGCCGAATTCTGCAGGCATTGCGTGTTGAGTGGCAGAACTCAACGCCGCGCTTAACCTCGACACCAGAGCGAAGTAATGGAAATATAAATTTAAGTAAATATTTCATCTCCTCAAGTGGGGATCGAACCCACAACCAGTCGATATTGCAGTCACACCTCGTGCCGCTGCGCCACGACTGGCCTCGAGTAGATATAATTAGTTATAAAAGCTATAAAGTTTATTTGACTGAACGTGCGTAACCTCAGGAACTACTGACTGGAATTGATATAATATTTTTGTGACATAGTCTTTTTTTAGGAAGGCTATGGACTATATTCCATCACGTTATTACTTTCGACGTAACCCACTGTACCTGCGGTCAGAGATAGCTTGGACACTTGGAAAACTTTTAGTTCTTTCTACCTGACCACGCCGTTGTAACCGCAAATAAAAGTTAATTTCAAATAATATATTGTAAACATATGCATTTCTGAGCGGGATATTTTTTTTTCCCATATAGCAAGGTAGGTAGAGGGAACCTAATGTTAAGACTCTCTGTTCCCCATTTTCCGCCCAATGCTTTAGAATGCCTAAAATGAAAAATAAATAAATGCGTGTTGAGTGACGGAACTCAACGCCGTGCAATCCATCGGCATCACAGCGATAAAATGAAAATATATATATTTTTAATTTCCTCGAGTGTGGATTGAACCCACAATCTGTCGTTTACAGTCATACAAACTTACTACCATCTTATAGTCTATACAAACACACTACAAAGTTACTCTCATCTTTTATTTCTTTTCAGTACGATTTCTTTTTTATTTTCGTACTCTCGATATATTTTTTTGTCTAAAAAATCTATCAAATAAAAAGGTATACAATTGACAAAAGAATAAAATATATGTATGTATACGTATATATAAGAAATGTCTTACAATGAATTAACACGGAATATTTCTTGAGCTTTTAACTTATAAAAAAACGAAATTGAACCTTGTACCTCAAACATAAGGTTTAAATTAATTTGGAAAAAAGTAAACATGTCGCAAATAGCAGGTACTAGAAAATGTTATTTTTATTTTAATTTCCTCGCTCAAACATTATCGAATGTTCTTAACAGATTGAACTTTATTGTTTAAAATATAAGTTAATGTTATTGTTTTCTGAGGATGATTGAAATCATTTTAATCATTAAAAAAAAATATATTTAGCTTCACGCTATATGCCTGATGCAGCAATGGTGAGTGAGATCCGCAATATTTTTTTTTATAATAAAATCGTAACTGAGGCGTGGTGGCGCAGGGGCATAAAATGTGACTGTAAAATCGACTGGTTTTGGGTTCGATCCCCACTCGAGGAAGAGAAATATTTATTTACATTTATATTTTCATTTCTTCGCTCTGGTGTCGAGGCAAAGCACGGCGTTGAGTTCCTCCACTTAACACGCAATGCCTCCAGAACTTAGCGGAAAGTGGGGAACGGAGTGTCTTAACACTAGGTTCCGTCTGTTTAAAATCGTAACTGATCGGTATTTTTATATGGAAGATATATCAGAAAAACTGTTACTGGGGACTGGGGATTAGAAAATAATGATTTAATTTTTTTTTATCTGTTTGTCTGTTCGTTTTCACTATTGGATTTTGACAAGCTTTGTTCAAGATTTATATAGTGTTTGTTACAATCTAAAATTTTTATCACGATCGGTTCATAAGTTCAAAAGTTATATCAAACTTCAAGTACATATTATGTTGTTCGATAAAATTGCTACTTACTATCTGTACTTACTATCTGTTGTTTGTTAAATTATTATTTATATTATGATAGAAAATAAAATGAGATTGTTTAATATATCTCTTTCTATAGAACCAATTATTTTAAAAAAAATTAAAAGATTATATTTTTTTGTAACATTTTGTTTACAATTATTTATACCTACATATAAATAAAATTGAAAATTGTCTGTCTGTGATTTTAAAATAACCGTATTTTTCAAGTTTTTTTTCAAAGTGGCAATCGAAGTCGCAACCGTCGCGTTTACAGTGAGACATTGTGCTACTACGCCACGGTGGTAAGCTGATTAGAAAAGAAATCTAATTCCACAGCGTTCCTTCAAGCGTCGTCTAAACTAAAAACATCGTAGCACCTCCATAAAAACAACGCGGAACAAACTGGATTATTGGTTTATCAGCCACTCTAGGCTTGTGATTGCTTACTTTATTTTCATTTACGTTATTTCCAGCTTACAACAGAAATCCTTTGGAAAATATACATTTTTATCGATTTATGTGATAATAATCTATAATACAATATTATAAAGATGAATACTATATATAAATAAGATGATGGGTATGTTTGATTGAACGTGCTGATCTTAGTACCTATCGGTTGAAGTTGAAAAAGAATTGTTGTGTTTTATAAGGACACTCCCTTCCCATTAAGACATTTCCGTTCCCCCCCTTTAAAGCCGAATTCTGGTGGCATTGCGTGTTGAGTGGTGGTAGTCAGCGCCTCGCTTTGCCTCATTACTAGGGCGAGGAAATAAAAATATTAAAAGTTTCCTCGAGTGGGAATCGAACGTACAACCTGTCGCGTTAAGAATTTCGACATGGCTTAAAAAGAATGTATGTTTGCTCTCTGAAATATTTTTCTATGACTTCATATAAGGTTTTCTATTGAAGCTAAAGAAAACTGTATAAATAAAAGCAGGAACAATTAAATGTAAAAAAAGAATATACATATACATAACAGAGGGTTATATCTAATATATTTACATAAGAAATTACATAGAAGACTAAACATAAATATTAACAAACATTGAACACAGTAATATTATTATAATTAAACAAATGCGGGGTTGAATTCTGCCACTCAACACGCAATGCCTCCAAAATTCGGCAGAAAGTGGGGAACGGAGTGTTTTAACAGTAGATTCCCTCTGCCTACCCTGCAGTGTGCGGGATACAGCGTGAAGCTAATTTTAATAAGCAAATTGTTATGATTACAAGGCCTTTACGTTGCAACGCTTGTAAACGCGACGGTTTGATTTCCACTCGGAGGAATGAATTATTTATTTTTTTCACTTTGGTGATAAGTCAAAGGCCGACTTTGTGTTCCACAAGTATGATAAATAAGAAACTCAGATACGTACGCATCTTCGCACTTTATTATGATTTGCTATAATATTATTAATCTATACATTTCCAGCTTCACGCTGTATCCCGCACACAACAGGGTAGGCAGAGGGAACTAGCGTTAAGACACTCCGTTCTCCACTTTCCGCCGAGATCTGGAGGCATTGCGTGTTGAATGGCGGAACGCATGCCTCGCTTTGCCTCTACACCAGAGCGAAGAAATGAAAATATAAATGTAAATAAATATTTAATTTCGTTGAGTGGGGATCGAACCCACAACCAGTCGATTTTACGGTCACACTTTGTGCCGCTGCGCTACGACTGGCCTCATTTCCCCAGAATTTTTGCCCTTTTTGAAATAAATTTCTATGAAATAAAGACATTTTTTCACAAACCCCCATCTTTGCAAGTAAATTTATCACTAACATACTAATTGTGATGAATGGTTCAGGGAAACTCTTACTTGTATTCTTCGAAGAGACGTAACAAAGGTGGAACTCAGCTATATATTTTCAACTCTAAGAAAGTTGCAACCTTATTGAAAAATACTTCTATCCTCTACATATATATTAAAAGTAGTAGATATTATTAGATGCATTTACTACATCTGGATAACTATTTTTATAGTTTCACGCTATGTCACTTATAGTAGACTAGCGGCTCGCCCACGGCTTCGCCCGCTTAAAATATATGATTATTGATTTAATAAGCAGAATTGATTGACAACTATAATGACTTCTAATATGATTTTTTTACGACATTTTCGTCAAAGAATTTTTAATTGTTTTAAATAAAAAAATACGACCATTGTTGATATTTAATATTTATAAAATATACATAAAGCTAATTATTTATTACACGTATATATTTTGGTAACTTTATATTCTTTTTACCTATATAATATACTCTGTTAAATGTGCTGATGTCAGTGAATAATTTAATTTACTCATTCAGAAACAGCCTTAAATGTTAAATTATTGATTTCAAGGATTCATAATATTCTTTGTAAAATAACTGTAATAATTGCATATTAACTCCTGTACAGTTTTTAAATTAGTTACATATATTAAATGAACGAACTAACCAAAAAATCTTTGTATTTACTTGATATTTCTTTCAAGATCGTTCTTTATCTCTGTGTTGAATTAATTACGACTTCTTTCAAATGACGATAACTTTTTTTTTAATTATTCGATTTTGATGAACTAAACTAGTAGTTAAGTTGAGTTAAAACAAAGCAATTGGTGAAATTTTCAAGTAAATCGGTTCAGTACTTTCAGACAAAAATGCGGACAAAAATATGTCGACAGACAGACAGATAAGAAATTAAAAAAAAATCTTTTTGCTTTCTATTATTATTTTTAAGTGTCCCTCTATCCATTTCAGTCAAAATTACTAAATGTACAGACAAAATATTTTTACTGTCTTATTATATATAGAGATAGAGATAAGGTGGAAATAACTTAGTGTTAAGACACTCATTATCCCCTTTTTGCCTAAATTTAAGACATTGTACCTTGGATGGCGAAGTTCAACGCCGCGCTTCGTGTTGTTGGAGTGAGAAAAGTAAAATAATTTATTTCCCTGAGAGAAGGCGGTATTCAACTATCCACAATTGCCTCTTATTTGAAGTCATAACGGCACTACAGTTCTTTCATCTCATGACGTTAAGCACCTTACAGAGAAAAACTGGACACCCAATGATTTTAAAGTCATTCTTCTACGTTAACCGTAGCGTGAGGCGCTCCGTTCTCTCTGGGTACTTCGCTAGGAATACAGCGTAAAGTTAAAAAAAATTGTAGGCCATCGCAACTGTGGGGCAGCGTCAGAGAGTAAGCTCGACAGATTTGGCTTCGACTTAAACTCAGAGGAAGAATTAACAGCGCGGCGTTGAGTTTCGCCATTTATAATGTCTTGAAAATGTGATGTGCGAGAAAAAACGTAAAGCTTCTTTCTTTGCTTACCATAGCAATACTACTTCGTTATAAAGTTTTAACATTATATCATTTAATCTAGTAATTTTAACTTCATCACAACTGTTTCGTTTTGTTTGTAGTTGGACCCAGATACAAACTGACGGATGGATGTAGGACTCAATTTGCACTAATGTAAATATTGACATTTGTAGATAATATTCGATTTTGAATTTCGTTACCCAGCACGTACTTCCTTTTTACCCGACAGTGGCGAAGACTAAAAGGAGGGTTATGTTTTTAGCGCGTATGAATGTACTTTTGTTCCCTTTTATCTGTTAAACTAAACTAACTAACTAAAATGATAAACCGACCATCACCAATCAGTCAATTGGCAGGGCTTAGGGCTTAACACAGAACCGAGAAATTGCGCCGCGATACCAGCTTTTGTATCTTGAAAATATTAATTAATTAAAGATATTGTTTTGTCTGCGAATTTGTTCTATTCAATTCATTTTATTAAAAATGGTACAATTTACGCTATAAATATCTTAATTAACTTGTTATAAATGAATATTATAGTAAACTAGTATTTCTGTGCGGCTCCGCCCGTATGGTCAAATGGACATAACTAACAATCGCGTCTGAGGTAACTCAGAAACTCAGTTACACTGGGTACAGCCTTCATTGATAAATAGACTATCAAACCCAAAAAGAGAATTCTAATTTGAACCAGTAGTTTAGAGAACCAAACTCTTCAGCTTCATACTCGTAATATTAGTTTAGATGTGTAGATTTAAATGTAGGTGAAATTAAGTACCTCAATCAAAAAAAAAATCGTTCCATTCTCCGCTCTCCGTCTGAATTTAAAACAAGAATAGCAGAACTCCACGCCACACTTTATATAGTAAAACAAAAAGAAATGTTCCAGAGTGCACACCACTGTGCTAAGATGGTTCGAGTTTACTAACGATTTAACTTAAAAGAGAATTTTAGTAGTTCTTTATTGAAATAAACATAATGGCTCAGAAAATTTTGTACATTATTATAGTACAAATAGGGCAAGATGGGCGAAATATAAAGGAATTTGCTTAATAATGCGGTAATAGCGAAAGTAATTAGAAGCAACTAACTTTGATAAATATTTTCTTTTGTATTATGGTTAATTTTGAAATCTTTTTATAAATAAAAGCCACCGTAGTAGCGTCTGACTAAGCGTGGTGGTTGGGGGTTCAATCCTCATTTGGGCGTTAAGGTTAAACATAATATGTTTGTACCTTACATTTTGTTTCTAGTGTTGCCAAATTAAACACGGAACTCCAAACTATATAGACAATTTTCGTTAAAATAATAATAAAAATACTTATTTAGAAAACGTATAAAAATTTTAACGTAGCGGGACTCGAACCCGCGCCTCCTGGAAATCGACCAGTCCCGCTACGTCCAAATTTTTATACGTTTTCTAAATAAGTATTTTTCTTCCCTAAGTGTGGAATAACACATTAAAAAATGTTAAAAATAATAAAAGTAGTTAAACTAAAAGATAAGAATTTTAAAATTAAATGAGGCTGACTGTAAACGTGACGTTCGTGGGTCCGATTTCCATTCAGGAGAATGAATTATTTTCATAGAACAGACTGTTCAACACTAGCTTCCCTGTGTCTACCCAGCCATATGCGGGATTTAGTGCGAACTTAGAAAAAAAAACTAAATCTGTTAAGTTAAGATTTAGTAATAATATTTTGTAAGCATTAATGATTAAACTATACGAGGCAAGTCGTGGCGCAGGGGCACAAAGTGTTACTGTAAACGTGACTGGTTGTGAGTTCGATCCCCACTCGAGAAAATAAATATTTATTTAAATTTATTTGATCATTTCTTCGCTCTTTTGCCGAGGTAAAGCGCGGCAGACACTCCGTTCTCCACTTTCTGCCGAATTCTGGAGGCATTGCGTGTTGAGTGGCAGAACTCAACGCCGCGCTTAACCTTGACACCAGAGCGAAAAAATGGAAATATTAACTTAAGTAAATATTTCATCTCCTCGAGTGGGGATCGAACCCACAACCAGCCGGTTTTACAGTCCCTCCTCGTGCTGCTGCGCCACGACCGGCCTCTTTTATTTAATAAAACTATCTATATACATTAGTAAGTAGGTACTTCTATTTATAACAGCTAATAAGAAATAATTAGGTCCATTCATTATGTACCCATTAAACGGTGTTAAGGCCCCACAGTATACGGTATTGTTGGATTAAATTATTTTTTATCGCCCTTTTATAAGATGGGGAAGGTAATCACTCATTGTCAAGCGAATTTGAATGGAAGAAAAAAATCAGTACTGATGCCATCCTGGCACAGTGATAGTGTTTTACTGTATGCGATGGTTGCAGGTTCAACCTCCGCTCTGGGGGATGTATATTTGTTACACTTATTAATTAAATATTATAACTCAACATATGGGCGGAATGCGGAGATTGGAGTATTTTCACTAGGTTCCATGTGGGTTCCATGTGCCTATTTTACTTAATGTGGCGATACAGCGTGGAGTTAAAAAAAAGATTCCGAGCTTGAACCTACAACCACAGTTTAAAATTATCATTGTACCCAAAGCGCTTTGTGTAGACAAAAATTTAAGTAATCTGTACGATCTGTCTTTTCACAAATTAAGCAAAATACATAAAGATGAAGAAAAATGTAATTATTTTTCTTGGAAGTAATTCATTTCTGCTCGTGAAAAATTTGAGGTATAAAATGAGAAAAAAAAACAAGATTATAATGTAATTTTTTAGTAAAGCCGTGTAAAAATAAAGTGAAAATTGAGCAATGGAATGATAGTACAAGGCGATGATATAATATTATGAGGCTGTCGTGGCGCAGTGGGGCAGACTCTCTAACTATAAACGCGAGAGTTGTGGGTTCGATCGCCACTCCACAGCTGGATGTAGGCCTCTTCCAAAGTACGCCAGAGCTCCTGGTCCTCCGTTTTTTCGGCATTCAATCAAGGTCGTGCCTAGCAGGTTTGCCAGGAACTGGTAATATTTAAAAAAAAACATTTTTGTCGCTCAACTGATAGACAAGCAGGTAGGTTAGGCATGTCGTGGCACAGGGTGTAACTGTAAACGCGACAAGTTGTGGATTCAATTCCCACTCGAGGCAATAAAATATTCCATATTTTAAAATTTTCGCTCAGGTAATGAGGCAGAGTGCGGCGTTAAGCTACGTCGCTTAACACGCAAACCTCCAAAATTCATTTATTAAGTGACCATTAGATTCTTTCTGCTTTTTTCCTAGTCTTTGAGTAATATTGTGCATTTCCAAGTCAAGGAAAAATTTAATTAACTATTTCATCTCTAGCAAAAGAAATTATGTATGAATTTTAAAATATCACTTTTTTTTACTTTAATAAATTAACTTAGTGTAAGAGATTCAAAGCTCCATTTGAAATGGCTATGATTGTAATTTTTTTTTATTATAGTTCTTCCACGCCTAAACCATTACATCTAGCATTATTACATGTCTACCATTTGGCAAAAAGAACATTATTTTGAAGATATTTTTTATATTGTTATTCTGCGGAATAACAGGCTAAGGAATTATTGTACTAAGAAACAAATATAATTTTATAAAACGTATAAAAATTCAAAAGTAGAGTGACTCGAACACACTCCTCTCGAAAACCGTCCACGCGCTCTGACCACTAAGCCATACGTTTTTATCAAGCTACGTTGAAATTTTGACACGCTTGAGCCATTATGTTTTTTTGTGTTCGCCAAAGTACGCCCAATTTAATAAATTTTATTTCATTCATCCGAGTGGGGATCGAGCCCAGCTACCATGTATAAATAGAAACTATTCCTTTGTGGACTGCGCCATGACGGCCTTATATCATAATTAGCTATGTGGTAGGGTAATAATTCACTTTAATGTTTTTAGACGTTTCCTAAAAAAAATATGTTTCTTTCCTAAGCGTGGGAAGTGATAATTTTAAAAACACTAAAAGAAATCTAATAATTTCGACGTAGCTTCATAAGAACATAATTATTGCTTAGTAATTAGACGGATTCTAAGAGCCTGAGAGCCTGGGTTCGAATCCCCTACATTCAAATGTATATACGTTTTCTAAAAAAAAGTATTTTAAAAAAGTATATTTCTGTTTTACCCATTTTTGCATAACCTTTTGTTACACAGAAGGACTTTTGTACCAGCCATGACTAATACATTTATTCTCGGTGGATATTGTCGTCGGGGGACCAGGAACATTCGGCATGCAAATTAACAGCTACAGTACAGTATGTATAGGCAGTCAGTGGTTACTTGAATAACATAGTAGGTTCAATTTTAGAATTCTTTTGGATTTATTTGAATTTTAGTCTAAATAGTTATTTAGAAAACGTATAAAAATTTGAACGTAACGGGACTCGAACCCGGGAATATCCAGGAGGCGCGGGTTTGAGTCCCGCTATGTTCAAATTTTTAGTAATCCAAGTATTTTTCTTTTCTTCAAATAAAATATAAATTCAATAAAAGTTTCAAATTTTGCTTGTGCGTTATTTATAGGACGTAGGTACTTACTAAGATGGGAATTTACGATATACGACCCCTAAGGGGTTTGAATTTGTGAGTTGTTAAAAATCACTTTTTATTTACATTTTCGACGACTCCAAGTCAAGACGAGCTTCATTTCTTTTCCTTCCTTTCAAAATATTGTTCTTAAGTATTTTTTATAAAATACTAACAGTTAGTAAGATCTTTGATTTTCACGATTATTACACATTTTATAAATGAAACTATTTAACCAGATTAGTCGCGTATATTTAGTATTATATATTTTTGGAAATTCGATGTTTCGAACATTTTGCAGTAGTCCGAGGTCACTAGCATGGCATGGTTTGGTTCTTTAATTATGGTGTTAGTACTAAAATATATATATACAACGGTCACGACGGCTTCACGGTTACGATAACTACTTTATGTAATTGACACTTTTCGGATATAGGGAAATTATAATATTTCAAAACGGCGGAAGTTAACGCCGTGTTTTGTTTTATCAGCTTTACAAAAATAATACATACAGAAACTTTCTATCGAGAGTATATCAAACTACGTGTATAATCATATACTGTTCCACTGCTCCACAATAGCGTCAATTTGAAAATTTTATTTACATTTCACTATGTAGACGTCATCTTGTGTTGTTTTTCTTTCTACAGTCGTTACAGAAATATGTTTCGTCAAAGGGTTCCTTTCTATTCTTGTTAGAATGTAGTTGCTTCGTATAGTTTTTGTTACAATTTATATATAAGTAAATAAAAGAGTTCCCTTAGTTATTTAGAAAACGTATAAAAATTAGAATGTAGCGGGATTCGAACCCGCGCCTCCTGGAAATCGACCAAGCGCTCCTACCATTAAGCCGTACGTTCTTATTTATGCCGAAATAAGGTGCGGGTTCAAATCCCACTACGTTAAAATGTTTAAACATTTTCTGAAAAAGTATTATTCAAATGTGATTAATCATTGGAATTAAAGTGAGTATAATTGTAAAATTGAAACTTTAAATCAATAAAAAGTTGGCAATGAATAGGTTTGTTCACGAGTGGAGGTCACGTTTTCTTTTATTGAAATACTTTCATATCGTTAAGTTTTGGTTACTATGGAAAGTCACTAATAGGAAATACATTATATTAAAAAGCAGAGCTTAGGGGGGCCCCGTATCAAAATTAGTTGGGGGGCCCAAATACAAATAAAAAAAATTGTCACAAAAGAAATTTATCATCTTTTTATCAGTTATCCTTCAAATAGCTAGCCTAACTATTCAAATTAAATATAAGCTTTTCTTGCCGTTTTTTTCGGTAAATAAATTTATTAAATCATCTGTAACTGAAGACGATTTGATTTTTTCTAAAAGTTCTGGGTCTATAGACAATAGTGACAAGACTAATAGCCGTTCCTGTCCCATCGAAGTCCTTAGGTATTTTTTATCAGTTATAATTTTAAAAACTCCTTTCAGTTGTTGCAGTTGTAACTGGGTTAAGAATTAAGAGAAGGGTTAAGCATAGAAAACATGCTGTTATTATCTTCGGAAAACTAAATGCAACGCTATTGAATCAAATTAGCTGTAATTTCATGGAACTTCCTTAATGGAACGGTTAGTTTGAATTTTAGATTTAAGGAATGTTTTCAGATCAATTAATTGTTTATAAAGATTTAGTGGGATATCTTTACTGTATTTTTTTATCACATCGTTAATAGGGGTTTTTCGGGTTGTAATACTTCGAATATCTTCCTCAGGTCACAAATGGAAAATTTATAATTTTGGAAAATTTATATATCTAAACAGCAATTTAAGCATAACAGGAAAATAAGAAAACTCTAGGGGTACATCTTTATAGAGTATTCCCTTCCGTTATTTTATGTTGCTTTAACCAAAGTGGATATTAAATTAATAAGTGAATATTTGTTGCTTTTTCAAATATAGTCAGGGAGAACCCCTAGTGTTAGGTTACTCTGTTTTCCAATTTCTTAGAAAAGGCTCCCACTATCTTTCCTGCTATGCAAGAAAAAACATAAAATAGTTTTTGTTTATATGTGAAAACTTAGCAAACTCTTTTTTATTGATTTCTGATTGTTTTACAGTTAAAAATACATTTAATGCTGATATTTTGTGTAAATAATAAAATAAATAGAAAATGTTAAAATACAGTCTCTGTTTAGAACATAAATTTCAATGGTAGGAGCAAGTATGCGACGCTATAATAAAGAGTGAACACTCGACTAAATTTGCATTCGGGATCCACTGTGCAGCTTAATGCAGTTTTAATGGTTTTTATTACACACGCTCCACGTTTAAGCATGTTATTATATTGTAAAAGTATTGGGAATAACCTCACTGATGCAGAAGAGTTGCTCTTCTCTGGTTTTTTCTCCGGTTCTAAGCTCGACCGCTCAATATGTAATTCTCTGTGGAAGAAATGGGAAACGATAACGGAGTTACTACTAGGTATTATTTCCTATTCCTTCTACCTTCTACTTCTTCCTACTTTGTAAGCTGCCTACATTCACGCTGTATCCCGTATATAGCAGGATAGGCAGCGGATACCTCGTGTTATTTCGCAAACATTGCGTGTTTATAATTAACATTAACAGAACTCAAAATAGAATTTCGTCTTGAATATTCATAAATAATAAAGTTACTACAGAAATAAATATACCCTGTTGACAATCGAACCCACTATTAACAAAGAAACACCTATTAAATGCGCTTGGACGGCGTCTAATGCAGTTTTAATGGAATTTATTACACATATTCTACGTTTCAGCAGTTCATTACAAGTAAAGTACTCTTGAAATTCCTAATTAGGTTTGTAGAACAGAATTATAGTAGTTGTCTTGTTTGTCTAGTTACTTGTACTTGGTTTTATGTTTAAATCAACATATTTTTTCCGCATACAGCAGGCTACTATTAAAGATTCATTTTTAATTCATACAGTACATATAGAAATAAGCTATTCTAAAATTAAATAACTAAGGTTGATATTTTTTTTGTGATACATTGTAAATGCGGAAGGTAACTCTGACCACACGTACAGTAGGCTACATTGAATCAAATAATTTGATATCTAAAACTAGATAGGCTTTTTCGATTATTTAAATTAAAAGTCTTGATGTTATACAGTCTTTGTTTACCTTCCAATCCTACTCCTTATCCACTCGTCTGTGGAACGGACTCCAGAAGCTCCAGAAGTTCCAGGAGTGCAAAAATTACCGCGTCTATGTACAGTAAAATTACCTCGTCTTTGTACAGCGCTGGAGTCCACCGTACCGTATATATAATACTTTTATTTTGTTGTATACTATAATAAAATAATATTTATTTTAAACATTATTTATATGAGGAGCGGAGTGTCTTAGCACTAGGCTCCCTCTACCTTTTTTTATGGAAAAGGATAAGGCGGACGAGCGTTCGGGTCACCAGATGGTAAGTGGATGGGATGAAAGAAATTTGATTCAATTCAACGCCAAGAAGATACAAGTTTGTGGGTTAACCACTAAACAAACCCCACTTGTGGTCATCAGCAGAGTGAGACAGTACTTCTCGTCAAAACAACGATTGGCCCTGTTTAGGGTCCAGGTTTGGCCTCATATGGAGCTCCATCTCTGATCTGGTGCACCCTAGTATGAGCTCCCTACCACCCAAGTATCGTTGGGGACTCAGTGATTTGTGAAAGGCTTGACACTTTGTCTGTGCGTCTCTACGCATTTATCTATTATGGGGAGTTTACTGGGGAACTGTTTGACCTGTTGTTACATGCCGCCGAATTCTCTAACCGCACAGAACGTCACAAAATTAAATACCATTCACACCATCTGGATACGTGGCAGTCCACCACTGTGCAGCTTCGTACGAACTTCCTTCCACACGCCACGCGCCATCAAAAATAGGTCTTTACAGATTTTTTTCTTTATTTACACTTTAAGTTATCAGCCAAACGATACGAAATGTCCCGAAAATTAAGCGAAAAGTGTGGAACAGAGTATATTGTTGATTGCAGATTAAAATAAAAAAATATCTTAAAGTCAACTTGGCGGTATTGTACTCGTGTCATTTGGAGCGTATGAAATCCGTCAATCCTTTGCTTTTTACTTGTGATAAAACCGGATGCTGTGCAGGATTATAATAACAAAAGGGGAAGAGTTGGCTTCATTTTAGATTCAGCTCTTAGATGAAATAGTGACTGGTATTTTGTTTTTTTCTTTAAATATTTTCTTGGATAGATTTGATGTAAGTAAGTTATATTATTACATTGGATTATTAGAAATTTAAAAATTTTCAAAATTTTTTTTTGATTTTTGATTGAACGTGGTTATCTTAGCAGCTCCTGGTTAGAATTTTTTATTCTAGAATCCATTTATCTAGAAATTCTATAAGCTATATGTATCTCACGTTAATGGTTTCGTTGTAATTGATGATGTGATCTGTAGATTTAAGAATGTGTTATGTTTAATTTTTTTAAGGTTAACTCTATTTCCAGCACTTTGAAGAATATACAGAGGGAACCTAGTGCTTGGACACTCCATCCCCCACTTCTCCGTTTCACTTCAGCCTAATTCTGGATTGTGTAAATATTTAATTTCCTCGAGTGGGAATCGAATTCATAACCTGTCACGTTTACAGTGGCACGCTCCTGTTTTTACGCTACGACTGGCTCTTAAATCTCTATAGCACTACAATAAAATAAAATTGATCATCTGCATTTGAACTCATAATCCTCAATAGCTTTAAATTACCTAACCTTTTCTCAATTGGGTCAAGAAGTCTCATAAACAGCAATTACCAATATTCTCGAATGTTCTATAAACCGCTAAAACAGATCTGTTTTAATCATAGTTTTATGTAACTTAGAAACTTGAGCTTCGGGCGGCGACGTCTGCCTTTCATTGATTTCTACCTGTTTATAAAGTTTTGTCGTCTTGAAACTATTATAATAGTGGTATTTGACACTTGTCTGTTGAATGTGATGGTTGTGAGTTCGATATCGATTAGTTTAATGTTAAATTTATATTTATAATTCCGATAGTATCCTAAAGTAGATGCCAAATATGGTATATTTTTAGCGCTTTTTAAAGGCGTGTTATTCCAAACTCAAGAAATAAAATTAATTATTTAGAAAACATATAAAAATTTGAACGTATAGAACGGATTTGAACCCGTAACTCTTAATATTATGCGCCTCGTAGACGTTCCAAGATGTTTTGAAAAATAAAATCAAAATACTTATTTAGAAAGCGCATAAAATATTTATTTATTTATTTATATTTATTTTTCCAGTCGTGGCGCAGCGGCACGAAGTGTAACTGTAAAACCGACTGGTTGTGGGTTCGATCCCCACTCGAGGAGATTAAATATTTACTTAAATTTTTCCATTTCTTCGCTCTGGTGTCGAGACTAAGCGCGGCGTTGAGTTCTGCCACTCAACACGCAATGCCTCCAGAATTAGGCAGAAAGTGGGGAACGGAGTGTCTTACCACTAGATTCCCTCTGCCTACCCTGCTGTGTGCAGGATACAGCGTGAAGCATATTTGAGTAGAACCCGCGCTTCGTTAAATATTTTATACGTTTTCTAAATAAATATATTGGTTTTATTTTTCAAAACATTTAATTCTCGTCTTTCCACATGAATTCGAGACATTACATGTTAAGTGGCGGAACTGAATCTTGCTCTTGAGCGAGGAAATGAAAATAGCTTCCTTTGTTTGGAGTCAGACGCTGTGCTGCTGCGCCAAATTATATTAATAAAATAACTATTAAAAGTCGTCGTGGCACAGGGGTATACGCGTGCGATTTTAAACACGACGGTTTGAGTTCGATTCGCACTCGGGGATATGAAGTATTTAATATTTGAATTTTCTCGCTCTGGGAACGCGCGGTTTTGAGTAATGCCTCGCAATGCCTCGATAATTCCGCAGAAAGTGAGTAACCTAAAAAAAATTACTTAACTTACTTAACAGGAATACAGCGTCTTAACACTAGGTTCCCTAGGTTCCTGTCTACTCTGCTATGTGCGGAAAACAGTATTATTCAAGTATTACTTAGAAATGGATTTAAATTAACGTAATTTTAATATTTTATTATGTAAATGTTTTTTAAATTTCACGCTGTATCTCCCATATAGCAGGGTAGGCAGAGAGAACCTAGTGTAAAGACACTCCGTTCGCATATCGAGTGCTGATATCAGGTAGACTTCTTACATGAGCCAGGAAATGTAAATAAGTAATTTTCCCCAACTGAAAGAAGGGATGAAATAAATGATTAAAAAATAAAGTCTATATTATAGAAGGAATTAAAACTTATTAAACTAATTCCAAATACCTATCGATTACCTAAGTACCTATATATATTTACATATCAAATGTGTATGTACCCTCCAAAAATGTGAGGATACCCGTCGTGATACAGCGGCGTAGCGTCTGACTGTATACGTGATTATTGTGAGTTCGATTTCCAGTTAGAGGAACGTATAATATTTAAATTTTCGTCGCTCTTGTAAATAGACAAAGCGCAGCAAAGAGCTTCTCAACTCCACACGCAATGTCTCGAAGTTTCTACGGTGAGTGGGGAACGGATTAACAACTAGGTTCCCTCTGCTAACCATATACTATATAATTAATATACGGGGATACAGCGTGAAGAAAAATTTAAATAAATATAATTAAAATATATATTTATTCAAACTAATTTAATACAAAAACTACAACAGCAAGACTCGTAATGTTTATTATATATACTTTACATGGAAACTTCTAGAATCTTTACAGTCCGATATATGATCGTCATTTCGTATAACCACTGCCTTGAGTCCTATTTTACATTCAAATGTAGACCTTATTTCTATTAAGCAAATGGTCCAGCTTCAATTGTTAGAGCAAAGTCATTCGGAGCAACTTTATAACAGTTTAAAATTGGATATTGCGAGTTTGGTACTCAACAAAGCTAGTACTTTCTTTGTAATGATGCGGCTTGAGTATTGAACTTAAGCAGTTTGCTTAGAGAACATAAAATTTCATTTCTTCGGTCTAAAGCAAAGCGCGGCGTTGAATTCCGCCACTCAATAGGCAATGTTTCGTAATCCGGCGGTGTGTGGAAAAAAGATTGTTTTAACACAAGGTTCAAGGTTCTGCCTACCCTCCTATAAGCCGTCTCCTACTATTTACCGCGTAGCAGGGAAGTTAAAGGGTACCCATTGTATTTTTTTTACTACTATTATTGATATTATAATTTATTTTTCTGTATTATTATTTTATTTGTTACTAGTTCCACATATTATAATAATAAGCCCTTATGAACAATGTCTGTTTTAGCCAAGGAATTACCACCATTCCACAATTCTTCATCTTATCAAGCAAAGCTTCCGTGATGGTATCATCACGCTCAGGGTTGCAGCTTTAAGTCTATGTCCAATTTTTTCCTTTGTCCTCTGGTCCACAGATAAAGATGCCAATAGTATCGCCATCATCGTCGGAGTAGTAGACACAGGGTACTTTCTTAAACATGGATCTTACTCCTCTAGTAAGGAGTCCGAGCTTCAGACAATGATGACACCTCATGAAGCGTAAGGGCAAACGTACGTAGGATTGTCATGACCCGCGACTACTCACCTGTGCCGCACTCTTGGTGCATCGGGAGTCTTTTTTTTCTATGTATGGACCAAGTGTAGAGTTCTCTTTCGTCTTTTGCTCTAATCTTTACAGCTTAAGGGACAGGATTATGGATTCGCCTCTTTGAGGGTCACCAGTCGCCAAGCTGTTCGAAGTCGGCAAGCGCGTTCAGATGAAACTTACTAAAATAAGCTTATACCAATATCGAGTCGAAATTACGTATTCAGTGCCAGAACTCAACCCACGCTTCATCCACTAGATCTAATCATTCCCCCGTATATGAATTCACTACCGTCACGACTGTACTAAGTAACGTAAAAAATATATACAACAATAAGCTATACGTTCATATCTTGAAGTAAAAGCTCGTAAGAAAGCTTGTTATACACTAAAGTACTTCGTAACTAATGTTATCATACTGAATACCTGGTAGGCCTCTCCAAGACTACTGAACAAATTTCAGGGCTTCCTTTTATATCCTGTACTCGTGTATTTTATAAGTTGGTTATTTCATATAATATGTACATACGGAAATATGTTTTAGTGTGTTAACGCTACAGCACTGGGTTTGATTGTAAAAGTGACGGTTGTGAGTTCGATTCCCTGATTGGGGTATAAATGACTTTAATTTTCTCTCTCTGTCAATAAGACAAGGCGCGGCGTTGACTTACAGATGCATGTTGAGTGGCGCAGATTATGTCTTCGCACTTTATTTATGCTTAATATTAAAAAAAATCTAATTACATTAAATCAGCTTTAGGCTGTATCCCACGCACCCTTGTTTGTGGCCCTGGGCCACGACGGCCTCTATATTCTCTAATATTCTCACTTTCACAGTTATTGGCCTACCTACCTAGGCTTTTGAATAATACGTAAAAATTTTTTTTGTAAAAACTTTTTCAACATTGTTCATATTATATAGCCTAAGTAGTGGAAGTACTTCATTTGTCAATTAATTAAATAACTTTTTATTATTTAAAATTGATTACCACAGTTCCAGGCTTTGAATATCTGTTAATTTTTGGAAAAGAATTTAAATTTTACTACGCTATGTCTGTGCTATCTATATTATTAAAAATATTTTTATAAAAAATCTATATTTGTTATTAATTTTTTTTAGCTGTATGCTTTGGTAATATCTAGGTAGGCAAAGAGAATCTATTATTAAGGGACTCTATTTTCCAGTGATAAAAATATACAAAATTCTCAAGGATTCGGCGGAGAATAAGAAACGGAGTATCTTAATAGAGTATAGACTATAGTGTCTTAGCACAATGCCCCCTGCATACCCTGCTATGAGCGAGATAAAGAAAGCTAAAAATATAGCAAAAAATATATACTATCGAAATTTAGTGACAATGCGTAGAACCAGTTATTTTAAAAATATGTTGTAATGATTGAGCAAACAATATTTTCACGAAAATCCCATAAGTCCATTAGCAATGACAGGAAACTGAGACGATATGAAAAAAAAACTACTATTACTTAACTAACTTCAAAATGTAATAATAATTTTAACTTTTGAAATTTTATTCATTTTGTTAAAATACTGAATCGTTCCGAGACACTTTTGTGAAAGTTTTAAAGAATGAAAAAAAAAATGCATAAATCTTTCGTTTCTTTTTTTTTTCTTCACTTTTACACATATTCAAGTAGGTATATAGAGGAAGGCAACCAAATATTTTCAAATCACAAATTCTGTAAATTTTTAAGTGTTGTACTTCCGGCTGTGTGTTCACGTTTATAGCTACTTCATTATTTTCTATTTTGATGAGTTTTTTTTCACAATATTGTATTTAATATAATAATTAATATCGATTACAAGGAAACAAAATAATAATAAAACAAAATGGGTACGGACCGACATTTGGTCCATATCTTTTTTTTTCAGCTTCACGCTGTATCCCGCACACAGCAGGGTAGACAGAGGGAACCTAGTGTTAAGACACTCCGTTCCCCATATTCTGCTGAATTCTGGAGGCATTGCATTGCGTGTTGAGTGGCAGAACTCAACGCCGCGCTTGTCCTCGACACCAGAGCGAAGAAATGACAATATAAATTTAATTAAATATTTCATCTCCTCGAGTGGGGATCGAACCCACAACCAGTCGGTTTTACAGTCACACCTTGTGCCCCTGCGCCACGACTGGCCTCAATCCACCCATATCTATTTATCCTATTATTACTATTATCCATCTTTACTGTATTAAAATACTCACCCATCGTTTCGTTTTCATACCAATTTTAGGATTGTATGTCAACGTGTAGTACAATTTACAAAAGTTTACATGCTTAAGTTTCTGGGCGTATGCACACATTTTGTACGAAATGAATTACTGGGCCTTCGGAAAATACTAACTCTATATAGGACAAAGTTAACAAACTTAATTTTAGCGTATGCACTGTTGTAGTTTGTAATAATTATTTTATTAATTATAATAACTTACAGGATAGCTTTGTTGTTATAAAGAGAAAAATTCATAAAGAAAAAAAAAATATAGATGTTTCAAAAAAAAAAAAAAATACAAACTTATAATTGTAGTTCATTAATAGTAATTCATACATTCAAGTTCATTTTAAATGAATCTTCGGTGTTTCTTATTAATATATAAAAAAAATCTCTATTGCCAATATGTAGAAACTACGAGAAATTTTATCTTAGTGCTCCATGCTAAATTTCAGTGTTCTACTCCGCGTAGTTTTTGTTCGTGGTCGATCAGTTACTCAATAACGGAAAAATATTATCTATCTATATATATAAAAGGACATGTAGTTGACTGACTGAGGTAAGACGCACGTAATCTGGACATCCACTAAGAAGAGATTTTGAAAGTTTATATGATTTTTTTTTACATTGGTACCGATTTTTATAAAATTTGAAATTCAGACTCTTAAAAACATTTCATTGAACACGTGTTTCATGGTTTTTTAGAATTCTTCCCCTAAGGGTTTAAATAAGGGGTTAAAAGTTTATACGGAAAAATCTTTAAATCGCCACCGATTTTTATAAAAAATTAAATTCATACTGTTAAAAATATTTTATTAAACACGTGTTTCTTGGTTTTTTAGAAGTCACCCCTAAGGGTGCAAATACGCGGGCGAAGATGCGCGTGCCCACTAATCTATATATATAAAAGGACTTGTGCTGACTGACTGAGGTAAGACGCACGGAGAGCCGTAACCGCTGATGGTAGAAACGTGAAATTTGGGCAGATGTTTATTTTCATATTCTGGACATCCACTAAGAAGGGAATTTGAAAAATTTTAACCCTAAAGGGATGAAATAGGGGTTGAAAGTTTGTATGGAAAAAAAAAAAATCTTTACCGATTTTTATAAAATTTGAAATTCAGACTCTTAAAAATATTTCATTGAACACGTGTTTCATGGTTTTTAAGAATTCACTCCCTAAGGGTTCAAATAAGGGGTTGAAAGTTTATATGGAAAAATCTTTAAATTGCCACCGATTTTTATAAAAATTTAAATTCACATTGTTAAAAATATTTTATTGAACACGTGTTTCGTGGTTTGTTTTAGAATTCACTCCTAATAAGCGGGCGAAGCCGCGCGCGCCCTCTAGTATGTAATATACATAAAAAAAATGTAATACATTCCATAATCACTGAAAACGTGCCAAAATTTATATGTTCTCCTCATTTTAACGGCACTTTTATAATTTGTTTGCAAAAACCAACGGAACGGAACACGGAAAGGATTTTATCGCAAGAATTGGATAAGCTTAATGTAAAGCTTACAGCGTATTCTATTAAAGAGAGAAAAAAAGCCATACATTATGGGTATGTGCCAAGAATGCTAACATTTCCGGGCGACACGCTTACGAGTAGATCGGTATTAATTACATGAAACGATATTTCTTTTTGTTTTTTACTGTGTTTTAGTTTGAAATTAAGTTTAGAAATTTTTGTTGCCGCATTTCAACGTCTGACACTGGATGTCTTTGATAAGACAAAGTGCGGTGTTGAGTTCCATCTCTCAAGTTGTGTAAGTCACTATTATACAGTGTTTTCAGTTTTCACACAAACGTATGCTACATATAGGCAGTGTAGATAAATAGAAATTAGAGTTAAGACACTCCGTTCCTCACGTACTATCCAATTTTAGAGACATTGCGTGTTAAGTGGTGGAACTCAACGCACCAGAGCGAAGAAATAATAACAGTCATTACTCAGAATTAAAGAATGATAATGAACCTAGAACCGCCAAGCCACCACCAGCGTCATCCAAGTTATCAAACATAACAGTATTATACTAACAGTTTAAATTTTATATTATCGTGGAAAACATAAACTTTGCTATAAACTTGTCGCGGGCTTTCATCCATCTTAAATATTTAATATACCTCTACAACAGGAAGTAAATGTTAAAAGTACCGCGCTCAGTGTGGTGATACATTAATCACTTTGAATTAAACAGCGGTTAACGCTAATTGATGAGAAACAAACAGAATGTGTATAATAATAATAATAATTTACGGATTCACTCTATCACGTTTTCACGCTTTGTATACCAGGGCAGGGTAGAGGGAATCTAGTGTTAAGACACTCCGTTCGCTACTTTTCGAGTTGTTTTTGAGATATTGCATGTTGTGTGTGTGCTTTGCCTCGTTACCAGCTTATTACATATTTCATTTCCTTCAGTAGGAATCGAACCAACAATCTGTCCTGTGATCGCGTGGAAGCTTCGCAGCAGCAGTCATCACGATCAAAAGACTACCATTTATGTATAGTTTTTACGCGAAATCAAAACCTATAGGGTACTTCTCGTAGACCTACATTTATAAAATTTCGATAAAAAATATCGATAAAAAATATCGAAAAGTTATAGATAAAAACTATTACAAAACTTATAATTATAATATATTTCATACAACATGAGTGCATACGCCCGCAAAGTTAAATTTGTAAACTTTCTTAAGTAAGGGAGAGCGGGGTTGGTTTTAACGGAGGTAAAAATTAACAAGCTTATTCCTGCGAAACTTAATACTAATAAAAAATAATACTCGATTTACAAATACTAAATATGGAGGAACGTGTATTGACTTGTCTGTTGTGGACAGCCACCTCTAATTGATAGGTAAACGATGTTTTTTGTGTCTTGTAATAAAATGATTTAAGATTAATTTAATCGCTGATTAGAATTAAAATTTATACTAAATCAAAGTCTATTTTATCATCAGTAACAGTATATTATTTGTTTGAGATTTTATTTGATAAAATATGTTATCATTAAACTTGATACCTGATAATAATAAAAAAATGGTGTATAATCATTTGTGTCTTATTAAATGATTAAGATACCTAAAGACTGTCTAAGACTAAGAGATGTTAATATAATTAAGTTTAAAGGCTGTGTTAAGTTTCTATAACTTGAGACATTTGTAACTTATTAAGATATGACCAAAATATTTATAACTTAAATCATTTGTAGCTTATTAAGATATCTAAAAACTGTCTAAGATTAAAATATTTATATAACTTTAGACCTTAAATATAAAGTCTGTGTTTAATATTTGTAGCTTATTAACTAATTAAGATACCTAAAGATTGTCTACGATTTTATATAAATTACAACATTCCTGTAAAGGCTGTGCATTTGTAGCATTAAATATCTTTAAACTGTAGGAATTATTGATTTATTACTGATAAAAGAGTGTTAATATTGTTTTGTTATACCTCATAAAGATTTTTAAGAGTATTGATAATAAAAAGTGTTAGTTTAAGTATTAAATTTAAAGTATTTATATTAATGTTTGCAGGCTAAAAATACCTTTGTAAATTAAAAAGAATAAAAAGAAAAAATATAAAAAGTACCGATTCGTGTAATCTTAAATATATTAAATTATTTTGATTAATGTACATAACAGTTTATTTTAATATTTGAAAGAGTTTTAGTATCTGTTAATAGTTGCTACTTACGTTAATACTAACTCAAGCTTTTTTTTTTTTTTATGGAAAAGACAAGGCAAACGAGCGTGCGGGTCACCAGATGATAAGTGATTACCGCCGCCCACGACCCCGTGCAACACCAGAGGAGCTACAGGTGCGTTGCCTGCCTGTAAGGTGGTTTGGGCTCCGGAGCCCGGCATTACCTGATGCGAAACGCAGTGGTATAAAGCCACTACTTCACGCCGGTTTTAAATGCCGGGGGTGGTAATGACCCGGTCGAGTCTGCCCATGCGTTTTGCCATTGCTGGCGACGTGACTCTACCACACGTACTTTAGTCGCCTCTTACGACACCACCAGCACCAGGATGATTCTATTCTAGGCCGGGATCACACGGCACGAAGCTTTGTTAATATTTACCCCAGATACGATAACAAATGACTTTTTTGGTTTTAATAACTCTATTTCTGCAATGACTTACCTAACTGATGATTTTTATTACTAATATTAAAGCTAAATAACCAAAGCATGATATAAGTAAAAAATATAATAAAGAGAACATTATTTCTGGAAAAATCCTATCATATAACATTTGTTAGGACCAGCCCCGCTCTCCCCTAATGTACTTATCGTTGAACTAAAATCCTTAAATTGGTACGAAATGCTAAGTGGGCAAGTCTGACTCACATTTGGCCGGATTTTTTTAAAGATTTTCTAAAAAAAAAAAAATTGAAACTAGTCGTGGCGCAGGGCAAGTGCGTGACTGTAAATGCGACAGGTTGTGGGTTCAATTACACTTTGAGGAAATAAAATTATCATTCGTTCGCTCTGGTTTCGAGGCAAAGCCCGGCGTTGAGTTCCGCCATTCAACACACAATGCTTTCAGAATTCAGCGGAAAGTGGGGAGCGGGGTGTGTATGTACACTAGGCCCTCCGTGCCAACCTGCTGAACGCGGGATACAGAGTGAAGCTGTGTGTGTGTGTGTGTGTGTGTGTGTGTGTGTGTATTATAATTTACTTTCAACATACATACATTACTTATAAAATACAAATCCTATATCCATTTTACATACTTACGTATTTTAAAACTATTCATAAAGGAAAAAAAAACAGACAAATCTTTTCACTATTATGTGGTTCTAGAGTAAAAAAAAATATATTAGTTGCAAAAGGCAACAAAAGCCACTGTACATTGTACAATGCCGACCCTGCAGGATCCCGGTGCCGTAAGTCAGGAAATAATTGACTGTCGATGTTATACCACGAGGAGTTTCGACTGATAAGATAGTGGGTTTTTTCAGGTTCACGCTTTACCCCACATATAGCTGGATATGTGGAGGGAACCTACTGCTGAGTGTTGAGGGGTACAACTCAAAACCGCGCCCTTGCGTTGGTGCTAATAAAAAAATATTAATAAATAAAAGAAGAAAGAAAATCAAAAAACCTATTAATAAATACAAATTCATTCCCTCGATTAAGAATCGAACCTTCAACCGTCGCGTTACAGACACATGCTTGTGTCCCTGTGCCACGATAGCCACAGATAGTGGATTTAATATTTTTAATATATTTATATGATTTAAATTTGCTTTATATATGAAAACCTACTCTGGAAGTAATTGACTGCCGATGCTAAAAAACGAGGAATTCCGACTGGAGATACTTGGGAGGTGATAATGGGTGTAAATATTATGACTGACAGACAACGCAAACCTAAAACTACACAGCGTAGAACGTTGAAATTTTCTTGAAGGGTTCTTGAGGACAAAAACACTAAGAATATATTTTAAGATATGTTTTATTACTTCGTTATTTGTGTAACTTGTAGTATAGATAGCTAACTTAATATAAAAATAAATTAAAATTAAATTAGCTTCACGCTGTATCCCGCACACAGCAGGGTAGGCAGAGGAAACCTAGTGTTAAGACACTCCGTTCCCCACTTTCTGCCGGATTCTGGAGGCATTGCGTGTTGAGTGGCAGAACTCAACGCCGCGCTTATCCCCGATACCAGGGCGAAGAAATGGAAATATAAATTTAAGTAAATATTTCATCTCCTCGAGTGGGGATCGAACCCACAACCAGTCGGTTATGCAGTCACACCTCGTGCCGCTGCGCCACGACCGGCCTCACTAACTTAATATACTTATAATAATATTAAAATTGTGCTTAAGTCCCAAGTCTTCGTGTTTCCCTACAATTGGGTCAGCCGCGTTCCATTCTGTTATTGGATTACTATAAATAAAGGTACTCCTTTAAATTACTTCCTATTAACGTCTCGGTTAAGGAGAGAAATGCATTTAAGTACAATTAAATATCGAGATTTAACCGGTTTTATCTGGATTAAACTGGTGTAGTGAAAACAGTGATACAACACTTGCTTTTTTGTGTTTTCTACATGTTTTTTTATAGTTGACTTATTATTTTTGGAAGAATTAATTTTATTAATAGATAAATAGAAAAAGGTAATTTTTGTCTAATCGAATCGAATCGAAACTACCGTGTTGCTTTATTTTTTCACGCTGTATCCCGCATATAGTAGACACAAACAGGGTATACAAGGAGAAATTAGTGCAAAGACATTCCGTACTTTACTTTCTGTCCAAATTTAATACTTTGAGTGTTGAGTATCAGAATATGGAAACGCAAAGAAATCATTGCCCCGACGAGATTGCATCATCGCGCTTATATATTCTAGGCAGGGGGAACCTAGCGTTAAAAAGTCTGTTCTGTGGAGAGAAAATAGAGACAGAGTTCAATGTTGAGTGGCGGAACTCAACATCACGGCGGAACTCGATGAAGTTGCTCTAATTCTCCGAGTGGGTATCGAATCTACAACCGTCGCGTTAACAGTCCTCAGATCTTTCAAATGATATTCAAAATCACAGGTAAAACCTCGGTTGCTCCTAGCCGCGAACATAAAAGTAAAGTAAATGATTTTTTCAAATCGCATTTCGGGAAGGGTCGCTGTTCAGCTAATTGGCTTATTCAATTTACCCTTAAGCGACATTGCTTCTACTGGAAATTTTACCATTATTTCATAAAATTATGTTGTGTTTTTGTTTCCGTGTTATAATTTATGTAGGAGCGTTTATGTTGTGTTATGTTGAGCTGAGTAATTTATGTAGGAAAGCTGGTGTTGGTTTGTGTAAATCGTGTTACAAGATTGTTAATGGCCTGAAGGCGCAAGGTTGCATTAAATTTAATCTTTAGACAACTGAATTGATTGAAAGATTATCGTAGTTGAGATGCACTTGTGTTTTCGATTATTTCTGATAACAGTGGGTTTAAATAAAAGGATTAGAGTTTTCATAACATATTTTCGCTATTTTGCGTATATAACAAGGTGGATTGAAAGAACCTCTAACTCTCTCTTCGTTCTCAACTTTTCGCCTACTTTTATCTTCAATAGTATATATTAAGGATTTTCTTAGCTTCACGCTGTATCCCGCACACAGCAGAGTAGGCAGACTCCGTTTCCGAGTTATCGCTGAATTCTAGAGGCATTGCGTGTTGAGTGGCGGAACTCAATGTCGCCCTTTGCCTCGACACCAGAGTGAAGAAATGGAAATATAAATTTAAATAAATATTTTATTTTATTCCACAATCATTCGCGTTTACACAAATGTGCCCCTGCGTCATGACATAAAATATATATATTTTTTAGTTCGAATCAACATTTCCTGATATAAACGCGCTCAACCCAACAAACTCTTCAGCTTTACAGTACCAGTAAAGATCAGTTCGTGAGGTCACAAATAACACTATGTTTGTTAACTAATAGATCTAATATAGACCTTTTCCCACACTATCGAAAGGAAATTGATACTAACCGATATCAAACATCGTATATTGGCAATAAAACGGCCGTCGGTGACTTCGTAAAGCCATTCCACGATTGTATCAATTAGCGATGGCTTAATTAAATGCCTCTTTTGTGTCACAATTTTCCTTTTTTTTGTGACCTTATATAAAGCGTTTGTTATTGTTAAGTGGTTGTGAGTTCAATTTTTTTTTGTTTTGCGCAACGTGAGGTTTGTGAGTTCAATTTTGAAGGTATAGTTAATTATTATTGATTTCCTTGCTCGGGTAACAAGAAAGTACGGCGTTGAGTTTCGCCATTTATCAATTAATGTCGCAAAATGCAGGCTGTGCTATACAGCGTGTAGCTGTAAAAAAATGACTCTCCCCGAATACCCTGAATGAGGGTTCGAATCCACAATCATTGCGTACAACATAAATATCATTGCTATAAGTTCTATTAAATACCGCTAATACCGCTTTTTCTTATATGCACATCTTACATGTACATGACGATCCGTTACAATTTATTATAAGTATAGATATAGTAGATAGAAGTATGAGGTTCTGAAACCGACTGGTTGTGGATTCGATCCCCACTCAAGGGAATAAAATATTTATTTACATTTTCATTTCTTCAGAAAGAGCGGCGTTGAGTTCCACCACTCAACACGTAATGCTTCCGGAACTTGGCGACAAGTGGGGAAAGGAATGTCTTAACTACTAGGTTGCCTCTGCCTATCCGGCTGTGTGCAGGATATAGTGTGAAGCTGATTTATTTTAATATATTTTTATAGATATAAATTTTCGTTGGAAAACTAAAATTGGGTAAGTTATTAACATAAAAGCCTATTTACCATAAAATTCTATGATTGATGGCATTTAAATATGAGTATAATAAACATTATTATGATGTACCCTCATTATACAGTCTCTCTATAGAACCCTTTCGTCATCAATCATTTACGACCATTGTGGGGTAGGCTTTAATTTACCATATTTTAATGTTAAATTTTTATTTGAGGTTCGTTTATACATTTTCTATTGAAATTAGTGAAATATATCATCCTGTATATACTTCGTTATATTGTTAATGATTTGCAACAACTATAAAACTGGTTAGAAAAAAATGGTTTTAGAAAACCAAACCGACTTTAAATTATTGTTTAACTAAGAAGTACGTAATGATTTATATCTCAAAAACTACTTAACTGATTTTGATGAAACTTAGACTTTACACTACGTTGTTATATATTTAATTTTAATAAAAAAAGATAATTTTCAATATAAGTTTACGAGAAATGTATGAAGACACATATAATCACATATATATTTACAAATTCTAAGCCGAAGTCTAAATAAATCATCACACTCAAATATCCTTTTTATCATTCTTTTTTTAAAATTGGCTAAACGAACACTTTTGACACATTAAAATAGATATGTGAATAACACTTCTCATGTAAAGAGTGGAGAATGGCTTCACTTTCCAAAAAAATTACACATTTCCTCGACAAAATCGAACCCACTACCATCACGTGAACAGTCACATATTTTTTATCTACACAAACATCTAAAGAAGTCACAAATTCAAGTAAATACAAAATAATTTGCAAACATTTCCACCCGAATTCCGTAACCACTGCAGTGCCAATAAATCGGAGCAGATGTTCTTTCTGCTTGCATCGAGTTTCTTTTCATCAAAAAGCTATTTACTTCTACCTTTTTCCTTATATTTTTTTTCTTTATTTTTACAACTTGTTATCCTACCAATGTAGTATCTACTAATGTAAGCCGTTTTGTTGTAAGGAGATTTCTTTTTAAATGAAATGTGCTACTATTACGGTGTAGAGACGCTATGATAGCGTAGTCGGATCAGTTTCTGTTTACGGTGGTTGTGAATTCAATTCCAATTAATGAATATATGAAACGTCAATCTTTTTCTCTAGTGTAAAGACACTCTGTTTCCCACAATTTAAGAGTTTTTGTTAGTTGAATGGTGCATGTTGTGCTTTGTTTACTACAGAAGAAAACTATTTAAGAAATATATATATATATACATATATATATATATATATATATATATATATATATATATATATATATATATAAAAATTCATAAATTCGAACCAATAACCATCGCGTTTACACTCACACCGTTGCGGCACGACGGCCTCTTTATAAACGCGCTTAACCTCGACACCAGAGCGAAGAAATGGAAATATAAATTTAAGTAAATATTTCATCTCCTCGAGAGGGGATCGAACCCACAACCAGTCGTTTTTACAGTCACACCTCGTGCCGCTGGGCCACGACTGGTCTCTTTATATTTCTCCTAGATAATTAAATAAATATATATATATACATTCGTTTCTCCAATCTCACACAGCATAATAAAAACAGAGTGCCTTAACACCAGAATATTCTATCATTATTCGAGAGCGGCTACATTCAATTATCTATACTAGCATATTTATGTGTGCCAGTGGAGAGCTTTACTGATATAGTCATAATGTATCGTTAGTAAACGCACCTTCGATTTAATTACGGACATATGGACGCGTCTATCTTACATGTAGTTAGTGTCTGTGATTCATCAATTTAGATGAATGACAGATTGAAATTGAAAGTGTATATAGTGGAGCTAGTGTTAAGATATTTGCTTTGTTTGTTTCTCATTTGAGTAATTACATATTAAAAAATCAGCTTCACGCTGTATCCCGCATACAGCAGGGTAGGCAGATGGAACCCTAGTGTTGAGACACTCCGTTCCCCACTTTCCGCCGAATTTGGGAGGTATTGCGTTGAGTGGCGGAACTCAATGCCACTCTTTGCCTCAACACCAGAGCGAAGAAATAGAAATATAAATTTAAATAAATATTTCGTTTCCTCGAGTGGGGATCGAACCCACAACCGTCGCGTAAAAATATATGTGTATATAATCATACGCTATCTGCCAAAATCGTATCCACTATCGCCGTGAGTGGGATTTCCTCATATAGTGCAGCGTGAAGCTAAAAAAAATCTAAATTAACATTTACATAGCCAGTTTGAAATTTAATTAATAGAAAAGTTTGTTTTCAAGAAAACTAATCAAAAACAAATCAAATGAGCTTCACGCTGTATCCCGTACACAGCAGGGTAGGCAGAGGGAATCTAATGTCCTATTGTGTGTAAATCTAATTAAAAGTAGTAAAATTATATGAAAAATGTAAAATTTTTAGTTATTTTACCATCTTTTATTTAAATTGACATTTAAAATTCATCCATTCGTGTATGTGAAATCTTGCAAGCTCAATTTGACCCACTTCTAAGTGTTCGATTGAGCTGAAATTTGACTTACGACTTCAGTTTTGAAGACAATGATAATGAAATAACATACTTATTTAGAAAACGTATAAAAATTTTAAAGCGAGTCCTAGCGGGACTCGAACCCGCGCCTCCTGGGTTCGAGTCCCGCTACGTTCAAAATTTTTATACGTTTTCTAAATAAGTATTTTTCTTTCCTAAGTGTGGATTGACACTTTAAAATTGTTAAAAATAATGAAATAACATAGTTATAATGGATTGGATTAAGAATATTATTCTTAATCCAAAATGGCTGCTGCAAGATTTTTTTTGCGGCAGCCATTTTGGATTAGCCTAAGTGCGAGATTACAATTTTTTTCGCAACCTACCTAATGGGTGTGTGTCAAACGAAATAGCTTGGCATGTGAAATACAATACACTACGAAAAAAAACAAACTGGAAAGCCTGTGTTAAGCGCTACTTATATATAATAGTATTTTCTTTTCTACATAAGGTTTTTTATTTCATTATTATAAATAAGTTATTAAAAATAATGATATCTTGGCTTAATAACTCGATTCCTGCCACCTAATAAGTTCAAAATATTCATCGAAATTGACCCCCAAAAAAATATTTAAACGTGTACCTCCAGCAAAACGAGTTGTGCCTATAGGTACAAGTTGTACGATATAGATAACTATGGTATAGGTAAATTATTGACTTTTTATACAGATACAAAATGTGTTTTATCACTCGTCACGTTGCATTATTCTGCCTTTTCTTTATATATAAGGGACAATATATTTTCATTTCATATTTCGTATGAAATGCTTTGTGTAAAATCTATATGTGTATTTTACTTCATTTTAAATGGAGGCCATTAGCAAAATTTTTATCTTTTTATTTCTTAATAAAATATAATTACATTTAGTTATTATAAATATATATTTTTGTTACAGAAGGATCGAAGTGTTAAGACACTCCGTCCTCGCTTTCCGGCATAGCGACCTGAGTAATGAAACTCTACGCCATGCTACGTCTACTAGAGCGCGAAATAATAATAAAAATAAATATAATATAATCCCTTAAGTGGCGATCGAACTCACAACCGTCGTGTTTAAAGTCATACTGTGCTACGACGGCCTAATTATTTTATTATTATAAATAATTAAAAATAATGTCAAATGAAATTATATTATTACAAATAATTATTAATTATTTATAATGACGCTATCGTAGCATCATTAGAAAGTGGAAAATTATATATTTTTTAGAAAAAGTATAAAAGAATGCTAACAATATCTATAAGTAACAAGCATAAAGTATATTTTATATAGTTTAATGAGAACGTATTGCTTAGTGGTAAGAGCGCTTGCTCTGGCTTGGCTTGCAAGTGCTGCGGGTTCAAACCTCGACACGTTAATTTTTTCTTATGTTTTATTAAACATAATTTTTCTTTCTTAAGTGTAGAATAACGTTTATAAAGTATTAAAAATATCGCGAATTATATGTAATTGACCTGAGTTCGATTTCTGGTCAAATAAATACCAATATGAATATGCTATATAGTGTATCCTGCGCACCGCAAGGAGCTTAGTGTTAAGACACTACCACTTTCCGCCGAATTCTGGTGGTCTCGACACCAGAGCGAAGAAATGAAAATATACATTTAAATAAACATTTCATTTCCTCGAGTGGGGATCGAAACTACAACCAATCGCGTTTACAGTGACACTTTGAGCCCCTGAGCCACGACTGGCCTCATATGTAACATTCTTTGTCTTATTAGATAAACTCTAACATAACGCATAATAATTGAAGTTTGCATTGTTGTGGAAAAGTTGTCTATGTTAAAAGAAACTGGCTAAATGCGAGTTTTCGTGCACTTCGAACGAAGAGTTCCGTACAGTTATCTGTCAAAACGGCTAAAAAGTCGGTTTGTTGTATGGGTGCTCTTAATTATTTATTTAATATTGTTTATAGTATTTGTTGTTATAGCGGCTTTAAAAATATATCATTTGTGAAAATTTCAATTGTCTAACTATCACGGTTCATGAACCGTGACTCATGAACTCATGAACATGAACTCTATCTCATGAGATAGAGTCTGGTTATAGGCGGGCAGACAGAGATCGAAGTCATAGCAAAAGGGTCCCGTTTTATGTGGAACCTCTTAAGATAACTTTCACGCTTCTTTTTCTCGCATAGCAGGGTAGCCAGAGGGCTAGTGATAAAACACTCCGTTCTGCACTTTACGCCCAATTTTCGAGACCTTTGTTGTGTCATCTGAGCGAGGAATTCAAAATAATTTATTCTATCGAGTGAGAACCCAATCCTTGTCAAAGTCATCAATGTTCTCATTAAAACCGATTTTCGCATTTGACAATCGGTTCGTCGCCTTTTGGAATTGACCATATAAAAAATAATTTGGAATCATGTATTTGACTTCGGTAACGCAATCATATTAACATAAATTTCTATGTATTTATCTATCTATTTACCTCTATAATTTAAAGTAATGAAGACCCACAAGAAGCCACTGTGGCGTAGGAGCTCAGAGTGAGAGTGAAGTGAAGAGATGATAGTTGGTTTGATTCCCACTCGAGAGAATGAATTATTTAAATTTTTCACTTTGGTAAGAATGCAAAGCGCGTAACCGTAAAAAAAGTTCCGTAACTCAACACGCAATGTCTGGAAATTTGGGTGGTGCGTGTGGTGTGGAATGTCTTAATGTTAGATAAATTCTAAATACCATATATGTGGAATACTGCGTGAAGCTATAGTTAATTAATTTATTAGATACCAATTATATGTGAAACGTACCACACGTTCATATTCGTATTGAATTGGAGGTGCGTGTACTAACGATACATTATGCATATACCGATAAAGCTCTTCACTTGAATATAATATAATTGAGTGTATAGCATCCACTTTCGCAAAATATTCACTAGTGTTAAAACTCTCTGTTCTTTCGGATTGTAATTACGAATTACGATTAAAAATAAATCTTCAATATCCTATACAATCTGAGATACCTATTGGTATTAAATATCTTATAATATCTCTCTATGGGCACTATTATATAGGATATGCTTAAGAGTCAACGAACTGTAAACTTCTCAGCAAAGTGAAATGACATAAAAAGTAAAAAGGTCTCATTTATTGACTTGCGAAAGCTAAATGCATCTCAATTGAATTTCTGTCTCAATTTCAACTTGGGTGAATATACGACGACATTTCACGTATTTTTTGGTGATTCATGTATTTCTCACAAATTTTTGGTTCATTTTGTTTCGGTATTCTTACTCAGTTGGCGTAGTCCCAGACCTCGTGGATCCTCGTCGTAGATCATCCTGGAACAACGCTCTTATCCACTCGATCCTGAAGAAAGTTGGTCCCTATACGATACATGTCTATTGCTATCGCCTGTTCTCAAAATGATGGAGAGTAATGTTTCGATTTACCTGTTCACTGATTGATCGATGTAAATTCTGCCATAGGCAACCGGTGATCTTCCAGCCTATTTAATTCACCGCTAGGCTGTGGCTTAAAATAAGAAGTTACGTGCTTGATTGCTTGAACAAATAATTTACCACCAGTACACTAAAGTTACTGCCTTAGATTTTAGAAGAACTGGTGCAAGAAACTCAGTGGGACTTTTAATATAAAGTACATTTTTATTTGTTTTTAGTGTTTTAATTGCAATAAGCCTTTGATTTGATATGGCCAGAACTTTAGTATTAAATGACTAATTAAATTTTTAGCTCCATGTCGTATCCTTCACATACTCCTAGTATATGAAGGTATAAGACAAAGGATGTAATTTAAAGGCACCTGTTGAGTGGCGGAACTCTACTCCGCGCCTTGTTCTCTTACCAGAGGGAGAAATTGGAAATATATCAGTCCCCCGAGAGGGAATGGTACCCACAACCATAGGCAACCGCCACGACAGCCCTAATTTATTTTCACAAAAAATAAAATAATATTCGCTATTGGGTAAAAATCATGGCCATTCGGTCATGCTATGCTTGCAAATTACCTTACTCTCCAGGAAATGTTTATATATAAAACATACTGTTTCACAAACTTCAAAACACGTAATAAAGAACCTATAGAATTGTCAAATAAAAAAAATATTTACTCTACCGTATGTTTACAAAATCTGACCGCTGAACCAGTAAATTGACGGCGAGTTTCAGGAGTAAGTGATTTTTCAATTTATCTCGGTACAATATTGATTAAATGACACACATGATTAAATAAAATAAACAAAGAAATTCTGGTTTATTAATATAATTCTATTAATAAAATATTGTGCATATATTTAATCGAGAATGCGTCTGTACTTTTCGGATAGGTACCACCTAATCAAATAAATTGAGGCGTCGTCGTATAGTGAGGCAGAAAACGGGATGGTTGTAAGTTCGATTTTAGAACCAAGTGCGCTCGAGGAACTCTTTATAAATAAATTATTTTCATTTTTTGAGTTTAGCCAAAAAGTAGAGAACGGATTGTTTTAACACTACGCTTCTACTGCTTACCCTATTATGCGATTCATGTTGTTTTTTTTTATTATTTTTCATATAGCGCTTTAAAAAAATAGTTAATAAGATCCATTTAAGGCAGTATAGAATTTTAATAAAGAAGAATGAAAACTTTGTTTTACCGAACGCCCTAATCTTAAGAACAAATTAAAAGATTATTTTTGTGTTGTGTAGTCCATATATCAATCTATATTGCATCATATTAATAGTTTCGATTTCGATCTACCATATCTAAAAAAAACAAAAAAAGAGTTACTTAAGGCACTTATAATATGTCATATATCATACACAATTCTTAAGGGCTTCTCTGAGGCCAGTCGTGGCGCAGTGGCATAAAGTGTGACTGTAAAACCGATTGGTTGTGGGTTCGATCCCCACTCGAGGAGATGAAATATTTACTTAAATTTATATTTCCATTTCTTCGCTCTGATGTCGAGGCAAAGCGCGGCGTTGAGTTCTGCCACTTAACACGCAATGCCTCCAGAATTCGGCAGGAAGTGAGGAACTGAGTGTCTTAACACTAGGTTCCCTCTGCCTACTCTGCTATATGCGGGATACAGCGTGAAGCCGACAGCTAGTCACCATACAAGTCGATATTAAAAACATACACCTTCTCCGAAGTCAGAAGCTAGAAACACATTCAAAACTACATACATTTTCATGCGACAACGAAAGTCGAGTGAGTTCAAATATAAAATTAATTATACTAAAGGGGTTTATAATGGACTAAATACGTTCAGCATTTCATTGAGTTAATGACGTCTGGATATTGCCTCATTCGTCAAGAAAATAGGTCAGGCAGGTAAACTGGGTGCGGTGCTAGTTGTAGCGATACATTATTTTATATTTAATATAATTTTATACAGCTATACTAATATTATAAAGCAGAATAGTTTGTTTAGTTGAACACACTTATCTCAGGAATAACTAGTTCGAATTGAATATATATTTTTAACTTTTTTTGAAGCATTATTCCACATTCATGAAAGAAAAATACTTATTTAGAAACGTATAAAAATTTAAACGTAGCGGGACTCGCGGGGTTGTCCATTTATGGGAGAAGACAATAGCTCAGGAACTCTATCTCATGACGTTAGTCGTTGAAATGTAACCCATGCGCGATCAGAGTTACCTCCCGTACTTAGAATGTGTGGTACAAAATTATTAATTATATGACCACGCGGATTGAAGCTTTACCTAAAAAAGCCCGTTTTAACACATTTTTAGTATAATTTGTAAGGAAGGTAGAAAGAATTATAATATCGTTTGGTTCCTTTATTGTCTGTTTCTTTGTTTCTGATTTTGCTATTTGTCTAACCATAACCATGTTTAATAATATTTTAGCCGTATATGGCATATACGGTTCAAATTTGATTAAACATGGTAAAATTAAAACCGAGTCGCAATGCCTACGAAAATGAATAATATCAATGTTTGTAAAATTTATAGGCAATATTTTATTCATTAAAAGCTTATTACGTAAGTACATTAATACAGACGCACATGCTTAAGTATACATATGCATAGTATAGTTTGGCATTTAATACGTTTTAAATGTTCGATGTAACTTTGACCTCAAGAGTAGAGTATATCGAAACCATTAATATAATGTAATATAGCCTATAAGAGTACATAATTATAATATTCCTAAATAAATTAAATAAAGAACACACAAATATTTTTTCATTACGGATTAATAGTTCCTGAAGTTGGAGCGTTCAATGATTTGATTTAATTTTTTAAATTAAAATACTAGAATATTTTACGGAAAATTTTTAAGGTTCAAATTTTTGTAATATAAACTATCAATGTAATAAATAATAGATAAATGGAGATATCGTTAAGAAAATATTTTTTGTTCAGTACTATTTTCATAATAAGTTCTTTGAAAATGTATAAAAATACAAAATATACGCGATTAATCCGGTTAAAATAGTTTCATTTAAAAAGGACTATTTTCTTTTGTTAAATGAAAATCGAGTTCGTGTCAGTGAACCTTAATAAAAAGCTTCCAATTATGCTCATTCCGATGAGAACCATAATTAAATAATCAGCATATGCATACAATATTAGATAATATAAAAATTATTAGTTATAAAATCCGCTTAAAGTGTGACCACACGACGTAGTCCCCAGCGATATTTTCTTACAAACAGAACTAAATTATATGTAGTTTTCGGAAGTAACGACCGATTACCTAGCTTTGTTATAGTTCCAAGTTTAGGGTAAATCTACTCAAACTAGGTAAATGTAAGGTATAATTAAAAGTAACAGCTATTAGTTTCACTTTGTTAAAAATAGTTGTTTTATATTTTATATAAATAGTTAAAAATAGTTGTTTTATATTTTATATATAAAACAACTATTTTCTACTTATTTGAACCCGCTCCTCTTGGAAACCGTCCAACAGGCGCGGCTTCAAATCCCGCTACGTTAACATTTTTATTCCTTGTATAAATAAGTATTTTGCTTTCCTAAGATTAGAATAAAACATTAATTTCATTAAAAACTATTTTTCTTTATTAAAAAATGGAAAAATAATATTTTCCACTTTAATATATTTAAAAAATAGATTGATCTTAATAGTTTAAATCTTTTTTTTTTTGGCTTAACGCAGTATCTCGCACACAACAGGTTAGGCATAGGGGGCCTGGGAACCTAGTGTTAAAACACTCCGCCCTCATTAAGACACTTCCGTTCCTCTCTATCCTTAGAATTCTTGAAGCATTGCGTGTTGAGTAGCGGGACACTGCGCGTTGCCTCATTGCTAGACCGAGGAAATGAAAATTAACAAAAAAAAAGTATTTTCCACTTTAATATATTTAAACAAATAGATAGATCTTAATAGTTTTAATATATTTTTTTGGCTTAACGCAGTATCTCGCACACAACAGGTTAGGCAAAGGGGACCTGGGAACCTAGTGTTAAAACACTCCGCCCTCATTAAGACACTTCTGTTCCTCTCTATCCTCAGAATTCTTGAAATTTGTTGAGCAGCGGGACACTGCGCGTTGCCTCATTACTAGACCGAGGAAATGAAAATTAAAAAAAAATAGTATTTTCCACTTTAATAAATTAAAAAAATAGATTGATATTAATAGTTTTATTCTTTTTTTTGGCTTAACGCAATATCTCGCACATAACAGGTTAGGCAAAGGGAACCTAGGAACCTAGTGTTAAAACACTCCGCCCTCATTCCCCTTCCGTTCCTCTCTATCCTCAGAATTCTTGAAGCATTGCGTGTTGAGTAGTGGGACACAACGCATTGCCGCATTACTAGACCGAGGAAAGGAAAATTAAAAAAAAAATGAAACGAGAAATACTTAATTTTATTTTGTCGAGTGGAAATCCAACCCACAACCTGTTGCAATTATAGTCGCACAGTGTGCCCCTGTGCCACGACTCTTCTTGAAGTCTCTCGTCTTACAGCTCCTTTTTCATAAATCTTAATTTTATTTGTTTTTATTTTCACACATCACATCTTTTCTATTATAGATTTTCATTGTTTTGAACTATGCTGAACATGACAGGCGGAAATCAACGCTGCATTTAGTATTAACGTCTATTTATTGTATATTTTTTAGCTTCACGCTATACCGCATGTAACAGAGTAGACACGGGGAATCTGGGAACCTAGTGTTAAGACACTCCGTTTCCATTGTTTAACTAACCTAACTTTTGTTCACGAATTCTGAAGGTATTGTGTGTTGAATGGCGAAACTCAACGCCGCGCTTTGCCTGATTACTAGAGCGAGAAAAATAAAAAAATAAATATTTCATTTTCTTGAGTGGAAATCGATCCTGCACCACAACTAGTATATAATATTGTATAAGTATTCGAAATACAAACATGCTATAGAGTAGGTACAATTTAATTTTAATTTTCTCACATAACAGCGAACCTACATTTCGCTGTATAAATAAATATATGTATAACTTCTACGTTATTAAAGAATAACTGAACTAACTTCATAAAAGTTAAGCATACGGTTATGTTTAAACTTGAATAAACTTCTATTTAAACTTTGTATTGTTAAGTCAATAGTAATTATTTTAAAGTATGAAATAAAATTAAAGATAAATTATTATTTCATTTCCCCCCACTGGTAGACAAAGCGCGGCGTTAAGATCCGCCACTCAACACGCAATATCTTGAATTTTGAGGGAAAGCAAAAGACTAAGCGTTTTACCACAAGGTTCTCTTTACCAATTTCACTAAATGCGGAATGTGGTGTGAAGCTGAAAAAAATAAACGTTTCTTCTGAAATTCTTCTTTTCTTTTTTCTAAAATTCATCGCTTAATAAATTTTCTACAAATAAGAAATTAAAAAGTCAAGATAGTATCTAAAATTGATATTATCTTTTATATAAAATACAAGGGATATACATAAATAAATTTTCTTTTAGAAAGGATTATTCTATTCTAATGTATTGACAAAAAAGATTAAAGATTTTCTGTGGTACATTATATGTATGTGGATTAATTGAGTATCAACTTATATTTTTTTTTATAGAAAACATGAAAGATGCAGCCTGGAGTCTGATGGTATAGCGAAACTCCTCGGAAGTTCAACAAAACTATGTAATAATAGAGGATATGATGGCTTAGGACTTACCATTCATGATGTTGAAGACCATGAAAAGTGGAATAGGTTGAGTTGGAAGGTTACTATAGAATTTTTAAACCATTTTTTTTTATTTTATTATGTTGTTATAGCACAGCGTCTAACTGTAAACCTGAAGGATTTGAGTTCGATTCCTTCTCGGTGGAACAAACTATTTTCATTATCTCGCTTTGGTAATAAGATAAAGCATGGCTTTGTGTTCCGCAAATCATTACGCTGTCTTTAAAATTGGATAATGCGAGGAGGAGGAGGAGGGACGGAGTGTCTTAACACTAGATTCTGACTGCCTTCCTATTTTGCTATTCTGCAATATACTGGATACAGTATGAAGCTAAAAGACAACGAAACTTAAATTAAAAAATTTAAGTAAAGCTTAAATTTAAATTTAAGTAAAGCTTAAAATATTTCAATAAAAAAAAATTGTCCTTGAATTTCAGCGTCGACATGGGTTAATACTGTGTGAACGTTTCATCAATAAAAAGGAAATATATCGCTTATTGGACCCCATTACTCGCACCAATCAAACACCCTTATATGGGATTTCTAAGTAATATATTGTATTATTATAGAGACCAGTCGTGGCGCAGGGGCACAAGTGTGGTACTGTAAACGAGACTGGTTGTGGGTTCGATCCGCACTAGAGGAAATGAAATATTTATTTAAATTTATATTTTCGTTTCTTCACTCTGGTGTCGAGTCAAAGAGCAGCGTTGAGTTCCGCCACCCAACACGCAATGCTTCCAGAATTCAGCGAAAAATGGAAAATGGAGTCTCTTAAAACCAGGTTCCCTATGCATGCAGCAGCAGGATACAGCGTGAAGTTGCTTTAATTGAGACCTATTATTATTTTATCTCGACTTTTATTATGGATAAAAGACGAAACAAACGAGCGTACGGGTCACCTGATGGTAAGTGATCTCCTGTAACACCAGAGGAGGTACAGGTGTTAAAAATGATTTATTTTTTAGAATAGAATATTTTTACAAATTATATATCTATATTTTATACACATTAATCTTCGCCCGTGACTGCCCACAAATATTCCATTTTATTCTATTCCCAAAAAAAATTGAGAAATCTTCTTTTCCTACACTTCTTAACCTATCTACAAGCCAAATTTCTCTGACTTTCTAAGTCCAGAAGTTTTGTCTGGTTCGTTGTCTGTGTGTCAATCAATAACAGTTGACTTTTATGTAGATTTTTCACTACAAATTCATATTTTTACGCACCAATATTTTCATTTTTATTCACGATTTTACATTCCAAATTAATCCTTTACACATCAAATTCGCCGTTTCAAATCACAATTGTATACTTTTTAGCTTTAAATTCTAACTTTTACACTTCAAATCCGCTCTTCGTAAAAAAATATATTTTAATTTTAACAGCATATTATTTTTTTATATATATTTTTAATCTTTACTTTGTATTCCGTGTTAAGGCACTTCGCTTCTCATTTACCGCCGAATTCTGGAGGCATTGTGTGTTGAGTCCAATCTCCAAAGCGAAGAAATGAAAATATTAAACATTTCACATCCTCGAGTGGGAACCCACAACCTGTCGCGTTCACAGTCACACCCTTGTGCCCCTATACCACAACTGTCTTCAATAGCTTAAATATATACGAAGAAGATGGTAATGTGGCCTCCATTTTGTTTTTGAAGTCCAGTATGAAAAGTAAAAGGGATACAAATCTTAATAATACATTACATTTTCATATTTATTTACCTATTTATAAATGAATTACTATCAAATAAAAAATCGACAGAGTATAAAAAAATATGTACATATATTCCCAATACACGCAAATTCAGCAATTTGAGATCAAGTGAGGGTTATATGGCCCCCTTTAGCCAAATCCAATGTATTGAACTTAATGACAAAAATCGCAGATTTATTTCGCCTGCACAGCGTGTTTCCATAAGTTATACATTTCACGCTGAATCCACTCTTCTCCAAATCTCTCGCTAGAATAAGTCGTGCCACAAAATATTCTGATATATCTGAGTCCTCAGGCGAGGACGTATCACATTCAGACGAGTTCTACGACTTTTTCATTATTGTAGCTACTGCTGGATATCACGTCTCCTTGCTAGTCGGTACCTAGAGCTGCTGGCGACATTCTCTTTATCATCTCGTCCGCTTCCGCCTCGAGGTCCGCTTCCGCTTTCACATATTTTTCCTGATAGCTGAATTTCATGATGAACAAGTAAAATATTCAAATACCATGTAAACAAATCTGTATGTTATATGACCAACTTACAAACACCATATAATATATTAACAAGCCTTATTACAAGCATAATAAATTATTGAATATTATGCATATTTACCTTAAAATTCCTGTACGTTCATTAAACGTTATGTTCAACTCTCAGAAGCTATGACTTGATATTTATAAAATTGTTGAAACAATTAAAAAGTTTTGATGAGTGCTGTTTTAAGTTGCTTCGTGTGATTTTTTTGTATATTTTTAATATTATCATATACAATGTTCTATTTTAAAATAAGAATCACAGGATAGCGTGATTATTAAATAATAATTTTCAAGGGGGACTACAAAACCTGCGGGGGCCACAATACGACCTTCTGCTATAATATATTATTATATATATGTACCATAGTACGTATTGAGACCAGTTATGGCGCAGTGGCACAAAGTGTGACTGTAAAACCGACTGGTTGTGGGTTCGATTCCCACTCGAGGAAATGAAATATTTACTTAAATTTATATTTCCATTTCTTCGCTGTGGTTTCGAGGCAAAGCGTGGCGTTGAGTCATGCCACTCAACACGCAATGCCTCCAGAATTCGGCAGAAAGTGGAGAACGAAGTGTATATATATATTGTATATGTAAAAAATTCTAAATAAATTAAACAGAAAAAGGTGTACATAAAAATGTAACCCAAGACGATCTTATCACTTTAAGAGGTAGAATGTTGTACTGTAATTCTGTTAATGAATTAAAACTTTAAATATTTAATGGCTGGATTTGAACCAGTGACTTTTAGCTATTTTTAAGTGCCCTTATCCTCATCGTATTTATCGTTGTATTTAATTTATTGCTCTTTTTTGTTTACACATTGTTTTCATGTGGTTTAGTGTATGCGCGGAACTTAACGCCGCAATTTATTGTAGCATAATGGCATAACAGAAAATAATTTTAATGAAATTGACCCCTCACTCGTGGAAATGATCAGCTTTACGCTGTATCCCGCACACAGCAGGGTAGGCAGAGGAAACCTGGTGTTAAGACACTCCGTTCTCCACCTTCTGCTGAATTCTAGAGGCATTGCGTGATGAGTGGCCGAACTCAACGCCGCGCTTAACCCCGACTCCGGAAGGAAGAAATGGAAATATAAATTTAAGTAAATATTTCATCTCGTGGAAATAATATTTTACTTAATTCTTTACTTTATCCACAACAATCGTACAGAACAAAAATTTTGTTTTAAATCAAAATATCTTCGAAATAAACAAATAAACACAAAAAAGTATAAGATTTATTAGAAATCAATTGATCTCTGGAAAAAATCCTATCTTAAGGAAATTGCTTCACAGTTATTTCTACGCTTACAGGAAAGCCAAAGGTTAAAATGTGGTTTTCTGGAACTGAACGGTTGTAAAGCTGAAACAACATTCCTTTAGTACATTACAGATTATTGATTTCAGATGGTACCACATATATATGTTCGTATGTAGTTTAAAAGGAATGAAGATTTTTATAGAGAAGATTTTAGATTCATGCTGTTTCTGGTACATAGCAGGGAAGGCAAAGGGAACCTAAGATCTGAGTTTTAGGACAATCAGTCCTCTATTAAGAAACATTTCCCTTCACACCTCTTTTCTTGGAATTTTTGAGGCATTGCGTATAGAGTCTATGTCCCGCTTTGCCTTGTTACCAGAGCGAGGAAATATTAAATACTTCATTTCTTCGAGTTGAACTCGAACCCACAACCTTACTTTCACATATTTCGCCACTCGAATGAATTTAACACTATGTTCTTTAAAAAGATGTAATATTTAACATATTTTCTTCTATAAATTGATTATCAAACACAAAAAGAAGTTATAAAACTTACCTATTCAGAAGCCAAAGTTCCTGAGATAAGCGCGTCCAACCAAACATACTCTTCAGCTTTGTAATATTAGTAAAGAATATATTTCTCGCGAAATGTGGATAATGAAGTGTACTATTTTATGCGGGGTAAAGCGTAAAGCTGCGAAAAATATTAATAAAATCTGAGAGTAAAGGAAGATTTCTTGAAGGGTTTCATGAAAAAAGCATCTGCCACTGCACTACAATGGCCATTGAATTGATTGATTTATTGATGACTAAATATTTTCGAACTTCTATTTGCTTAACACTTTATAACTTACTCTACGCCTATATGTCTAGATAGATATATAAAATAATTTTTTACATATTTTTTTTCAGCTTCACGCTGTATTCCGCACACAGCAGGGTAGGCAGAGGGAACCTAGTGTTAAGACACTCCGTTCCCTGGAAAGTGTTCCACCAAATTCTAAAGGCATTGTGTGTTGAGTGGCGGAATTCAACGCCGCGCTTTACCTCGACACCAGAGCCAAGAAATGAAAATACAAATGTAAATAAATATTTCGCTTCCTCGAGTGGGGATCGAACCCACAACCAGTCGGTTTTACAGTAACACTTTGTACCTCTGCGCCTCGACCGGCCTCACATACAAACATATACAAACTATAAATACCATTAAAAAAAGGATCGATAATTATAGAAATATAACTAGCATGCAAAGGCGACTTTATCACTGTTAGTGATCTCTTACAAAATAGTAATATAGGAACCGTGTAGTGCATAATCTATCTTTAAAAGCTCGATCTGGGAATAGAACCAGTTAACTAAACTAGTTAATTTAACCACTACACCAGGTGTGTCAATAAGTATTTATTAATTAATATATAATATAATAGAAATATAACAGAGTAGTGTTCCTTTCATTGGATCATTATAGATTTCATTTTAATTCTTTATCCCGATATTGTCAATTGTCAGATATAGGCTTATTATAAATCCACTTCGTTCAATATATATTAATAAATTTAATTGTTTGCCGCAAAATTGAAATAAAATGTGGATTTTAAAAACACATTGTGGTGAAGTTGTGCAGTTTCTGAGAGTTTTCGATGGTTGTGGGTTCGATTTAAAAAAAAAAATCGATTTTAAAAAAGGCCAAGGCTAAGTGCCAGTCGGTATTTTTCAGCTCTGGCAACATAAGACAAAGCGCGGCGTTGAGTTTCGCCACAAATAGCGTCCTAACACTAGGTCCTATTCTGGTTTGAGCTGAAAAATAGAATAAAATAGAAGCGTGAAATAAAAAAAATATTTTCTTATAAGATTGAACTTTGACACATAAGTATTATTGTAAGTTTGCGATTTGCGGACCCTTTCGTTTTTATTACATTTTTCTTACTTCAATGTATGTTACATCTATAATTTGGAATTCAGCATCTTTTTTATTGCTTTTATAATAAGAAGTTTTATAGACCAAAGTGGTTTAAGCCGTTTCATAACTGATTTTTTTTTGATTTCACGCTGTATCCCTCATATAGCAGGGTAGAATGAATTGATTGAGACTTAGATGCATTTTCTTCTGGTATGAAAATGAGAAAAAGAAAATAATTACTTCCTCGGACTGAGAATTTACTAAAAACCTTTTTTTTTAAAACATACTTTATTTTTGGCAGTCATAGGGCAGTGGGACAGTGCCTAATTGTAAACGTGGTTGCGGGTTTGATTTACTTTTGAATGATCATTGGTCAAGTTAGCGCGGCGTTGAGTTCCGCCACTTAACGCGTAATACCTCAAGAATTCGGCGGGAAGTAGAAAACGGAAGATTCTTATTGGAGAACTAGACACCCTCTGCCTGCTCACTGGATACAGGGTGAAGCTAAAAGAGAGTTTTTCTCGCATGGCAAGGTAGGTAGAGGGAACGTAGTGTTAATATACTACTTCTCTCACACACCACCCAATTTTCAAGACTTTGTGTGAGTGTTAAGTAGCAGGAACAAACGGCGCGTTTTGTTTACCACAGCGGGGAAATTAAAATGTCAACTGCGCCACAACGGCCTCTTAAGATATTTATAAAATATGTGTTTTCTAACAACTTTATAATATTTATTGTTATTATCATTATACTTACGGTCCTTAAATATAAGAAATAACTAAACTTTTCATAAAGTCAATCTTTAGTCAAAATTAGAGAATAAAAATAAATAAAAATGACATAACATACAATAGGCTTAAGGAGAGCATCTAGTGTTAAGACACTCAGTTTCCCATCAAGACACTTCTGTTCAGCACAATCCGCCGAACGCTGGCGAAAATATTAAATATTGCATTTCCCCGAGTGGAAATCGAACCCACAACTTCCGGTCACACAATAATACCTAATCTCTAGTTTTTTGTTCGATTAGACAACTGCAGCGTTGAATTCAGCCACTCAAATTATAATATCTAAAATATTTTTTATATAATAAAATAACAATTTAAAAAAAAATTAAAATGACTTTATTTTAATATCAATCGGATATTGTCACCTCGCGCTCTACATTCTTACATTAGTTCCCAATATAGACATTTTCCATCTCTTTCGCAACCATACAAACATTTTCATGTTAGACAGAGATAAAATATTACACAAGTCTTATTTTCAGAACTTTCTTCAGTCAACTCCCGGTTGTCGACGGGAAAGCACGCGCCTTTCGGAATAAAAGTAAATAGTGTCGTGTTGTGTGTGCTAGTGCTGTGTGTTTGCCAATAAGTTCTTTTAAAATAAAATTAGAAAGAAGTAATTTGTATGTAAGTATTTTTTTTAATTCGATAAAAAAATATAGTATTTTTTGAGTAGTTTTGATTTTTTTTTATTATTTTATTTTTTGAGTAGTTTGATTAGATTTTTGCTTATTATCTCTAAACAGAAATGTTGTTTTTAATATAATTTTATGAACAATACCTTATATAGGCAAATTTAATTTAATTCTGATTCTGTAAATAAATTGTATTAAAAGTAAAATATCTGGATTAAGAGTAAAAGTGACTTTTGGCACCAGTTTAAAAGTTTTATTTCAATAAATGTAACAATTGTCTTAATGTGAAAAATGAGCTTAATTTCTGGCTTTAAAAGAAAAAAATGTGAATTTGTTCGATTTGGATAATGGATGTTTGCATGTTTTCCACAAACTTCTCGGAAACTAAAAGTAGAAGTAGTAGTAGTACTTGAAGTATTTTTTTTATTAAAATGTAATATATTCCAAATAATCCAGTCATAATTTTAAATTAAAATCGCAATTTTGAGATATAGATATTTATTAAGGTACTATAGATAGGTAATTCAAGTCGGTTTTCATTTTTTCAAATTACTTTTTATTTTGTATGAATGGTCGTGCTTATGTACATTTGAATCTTACACATAAGAAAATTGCGTCTTTAGTATAACTAAATAATAAAACTTATTTTCAATATAAAATTATTTTCTTATCTTCTTGCTGTATACCGCTTACAGCAGAGTAGGCAGAGGGAACCTAATGTAATGATAATTAGTGCCTCGCTTTCCCCCCAATTCGAGACATTGCGTGTTGAGTGGAATGTGAAACTCAACGACGCACTTTGTCTTGTTACCAGAGCGGGAAGTGATAATAATTTATTTCCCTGAGTGAGAATTAAACCCACAACCTTCACTTTTATAGCCAGACACTGTGCCGCTGCGCCACGAGAACCTCAGTTTAAATTCCCAAGTGTATTTTATAACATTTCAATGTGCTATTTATATTTAGTGTTTTATAGAAGTTATTATAACAACACGTACAATATTCGATATAGCTCTTATTTTAAACAGTATATGAAATCTTAGACGCGAACTACTCTTAACACTGCTTGTGATGCAAAGGAAGACGTTAAGTTCCGCCACTGAACACGCAAAATCTCGCAAACATTTCGCAAACGCATGTGAAACGGAGTGTGATAAAAAAACCTCGTATATACATATCAGGTGAAAGAAATGACATGAACCTTGGTCCTTGGATGTCATCCAAGAATCTTAGCCAAATAAGCTATACGTTCATTATTATATAGTAAACCATTCAATCTGACGAGGCTTAAATTTTTGCTACGTATAAATTTTGTACGAAACGTAAAAGAATTAAAAAAAAAGTATATTATTTTTTTTATTAGAAATGGGTCTAAAGAATAAACAGATACTATATTTTATTACGTTCTCTTAAATTTCAAGACATTTCGTGTTGTGTAGTGGAACTCTACGCCGCTCTTAATCTACCAGAGCGGGGAAAATAAAAAAAATATATATAATTATTCCCCCCCAGCGGGAATTGAATCCACATAACTATCTTAAATTTTATGTTAATTCAACACTATGACACGAGGTCTCGTTAAATGCGTGTTATATATAGAACGAATGGTATTTTAGGAATTTCTATTGAAATAGAAAAGCTTGGGGCAACTTTAGTAAACAATTTCCATTATGTACCTACAAAATCGCTGTTATTATAGTATTGTATAAAATATTAGTGCGAGAGCATAGCGTCTGACAGTAAGTAAGTGATAGTTGTGGGTACTATTCCCACTCAGAGAAAACAGGCACGCAAACAGCAGGGTAGGCAGAGGGGTCCTAGTGTTAAGACACTCTTCAAGACTTTCTCCACTTTCCGCCGAGTTCTGGAGGCAATGAGCGTTCAATGGCGGAACTCAACGTCGAGCTTTGGCTCGACACCAAAGCAAAGAAATGGATATATAAATGCAAATAAATATTTCAATTCCTCGAGTGGGGATCGAACCCACAACCAGTCGATTTTACAATTGTGCACCTGCCACGACTGGCCGATACTTAACATGCAATGTCTTCAACCCCCGTTCCTGTCCACAGTCCCTGACTTATACAACAAGAAGCCTAAAAAAATCGGATAAGGGCGAGTCGAGCTTGCCCACCGAGGGTTCCGTAAAAAATTGGCGGTCTTGAGCTTTTTCTGCAATTCAGGCTTAGCTTAGCCAGAGCCCTTTCATTTGATACCTCACTTAAATTAGCGGCTTTAATACCAAAATTTGCCACCTTTTTCAGCCTATTATTGTTTAGAATTTAACCACAAATGTATAGTTTTCTAGTTTTTTCCTGAACTAGTACTACTTGTAAATGCTAGTTACCAAATTTCATATTTCTATGTTAACCGGAAGTACGCTATTAATTTTGATTCCCTTGATAGTGTCGAAATAGACGGTTTTTGCGATATAAACGGCCAAATCTTTTTTTTAGTAAATGTAGAAATATTTTTTTTAAGGAAATCATAGGGCCGTAGATATAATAACATGATTTAAATTTTAACTCGATATCTCCAAGCGTTCCTCAGGGAAAAGCTCTTGACAGACAGACAGGCAGGCAGACAGACGGACAACAAAGTGATTTTATAAGGGTTCCTTTTTTGCCTTGAAAGATAGGTGCCAATTCAATTTATGTTTAAGATAGTCATAGCAGGGTAGGCAGAAGGAATCTGAGCACCTAGTGTTAGGACACTCCGTTCCCATTAAGTAGCTGAAGTATTTTTGTTTTAAATCATAATATTATTTAATCTAAATATTTTATACTTCACGTACAGTTTACACTATAGGGAAGTGTTCTTAAATAAATATAGCCTCAAGTGTGAATCGAACTCACAACTATACCTTACTACATTCAAACACCGCGATAACTTTTAGGTTAATATAACATAATCCTTGTGATATATAACATAATCTTTGTGATATATGTACGAAAGAAGTATTCTAAGAATTTCCAAATCACCCTCTTTACTAACTAATATCTAGGGGTGCAAAATTCAATGGCATACCATAATTCACATCGGTAGTAAATAACGAAATAATTGACTTGAAAATAACTGCTTAAGTATTAGAAGATAATATGCAGGAGCACGGGTTGTGGATTCGATTCCCACTCGAGGAAACGAGATATTTAATATTTCTGTTTCCTCGACCTGGTTACGAGGCAAAACGCGGCGTTGAGCTCCACCTATCATCAGAATATGGCGGAAAGTGGGGAACGGAAGTATCTTAATGTAAACAGAGTGTCTTAACTCTAGGTTTTCAAGTTACCTTTGCCTGTTATGTTATTTTCGTAATATTGCGTTGTTGTGGTGCAGTAGTCAACTTTTAGTTTGCTGCATTCGCGATAGTTGTGACTTCGATGTTCATTTGCGAAAATTTAAATTACCTTTTTAATAACAATATATGTATGTTTATCAATTTTTATATCGTAGATGAATCTCATATCCTGAATTTTCATGTTTATTTCTCTTCTTTCAATATGTGTCGTAATTGGCTTTCAAAAACATCAAAGCATGTTGAATCTTAATGTGAAAATAATAAGCAAAATATGGTATTATGCAGAGGTGATGTGTGTGTGTGTGTATAGTACGTACGTACTTACTAATATTATAAAGCTAAATGGTTTGTTTGGTTGAGCGCTCTAATCTCAGGAAGTACTGGTGTGTATTGATTTTTTTTTGGGTTGAATAGTTAATTTATCGAGGATGGCTATATTTACAAACTTCGACACATTTTACGTTGAACGGCAGAACCTAACGCCACAGTTTGTCTAATTTTAAATAACAACACTATTGGACCAAAAAAGATCGTAAGTTTATGTTAATGTCCCAAGCATAGGGCAGGCAACTTAAGTTGTAAACTAAGTGAATTTCAAGACGGACTGACAAAGCTCTCTAGGAAGTAATAACATTACTTAAGCAATGTACCTATACTAAGCTTTTAACTATAGCTGGGCTTTTAAAAGTAATCTGTTAGGTTAAAAAGGTAAATACGTTGTGTGGTTGATCGCACTAATCTAACGAACCACTGGTTCGAATTGCAAAGAATATTTTCTTGTTCGGTAGTCCATTTTAACGAGGCTATATGTAATTTTCTTTAGTAAATCTAAAGAAAATTACATCGAGAGTTATCTCAGATACTTAGTTTCATATGGGGTGAAGATACAGATAAAAACTACTTCTAAATATGATACGAATTTGTGTTAGATCTTTGAAATTAGCTATTTTTACACATTTTATATCAAACTTTTTAACTGGATTAAAGGCGTATATGTACGTATTTATCATTTTTGGAAACCCGACATTTAACCCGAATACGTACGTATTATTTACTATCCTGCTATACACGGGATACATCCCGTACATAGCACGGTAGGTAGAACGTGAGCGCCTAGTGTTAAGACACTCCGTTTCTGATTTACCGCTGAATTCGGGAGGCGTTGCGTTGAAACTCAATGCCTTCGTTACCAGAGCTATGAAATAAAAATATTAAATATTTTCTTCCCCTGTGAGGGAATCGAAGTCACAATAGTCGTGCTTACAGTCATATACGCTTACTCCCCTTTGCCACGACCGGCTTTAAAGTGGTGCAGCGTTTAAAATTGTACATCTTTCTAAATACATATTCTCGTTATAATATTTGAACCTGATACCCCCAAACAACGACCTGTCAGGTACAAAATACAACAAACATCACACGTCAAACACAAAAGTAAATAAAAAACATCACAATACCAAAAAATCAAAAGAATTTCGCAAAGAGAATGTGAACTCTGTAGGTAATTAATAAAAAATATAGACAACACGTACGTAGAATTGTTAGAACAATGCGATATACAAAGCTGAAGCCGGTGAACTCATTCACTTTTTGCTTCGGAAGAGACCCTTGTGTACATATGTATTTGTTTTTTTTTTGCTTATTTGACGCTATACAGCCGGATTGAGATAGTATATGAGTATATTAAAGATTGTGGGTTCGACTCCCATTCCCCAATGGGAGTCGAACCGGGAATAAATAATTTACATTTTCACGCGTTGATAACAAGACAAACTTCGATCCGTATCCGGAGGAATGGTTTATTGTTATTATTTCGCTCTGGTAAGACGAAATGCGGCGTTAAGTTCGGATGGAAAGCATTTTTTTTTAGGTTCACGCTGTATTGCGCACCTAGGAGAGTAGGCAGAGAGAACTCGGGAACCTAGTGTGAGCGCTTTGCTTCTTTACTAGATCGAGGAAATAATAACATAAAATATTTCATTCCCCTGAGTAAAACTCTAACCCACATCGGTCACGTTTACAGTCGCGCGCTTGTGCCCCTGCGCCACGACAGCCTCAAATACATACGACTTCTTCTCTTATAGCTGTATTAATGATCTTTTTTTTAGATTCACGCTGTTTCCCGCATAAAGCAGAGTAGGCAGATGGAACCTGATGTTAAGTCACTCCGTTCATGCGTATACTGTGTTGGTAAATAATAAAAAAAAATAGAAACGGAGAATTATACGACGGGTTAGAACAATACGATGCACAAAGCTAGAGCCGGTGAACTTGTTCAATTTACTTGGTAGTTGGTATTCGCTTTTGCTTTCGAACAGTCCCTTATGTACATGTATTTGTTTTTGCTTAATTGAAGCCGTTGGGGCAGAGTGGCACAGTGTTTGACTGTTGCTATGGTTGCGGGTTAGATTCCCACTCAGGGGAATCAATAATTTACATTTTCTCTTACTCCACTTAACACGTAATGTCTCTTTAATTGAGCGGAAAGTGTCTCCGTTTGCTATATACGGGTTACAGCGTGAAGCATATAAAATATTTATTTTTTTATAACCTATTCTTAGTGGTGCTGCAGCAGTGACCCTTGGGGGTAACCATTTTTTATAATTAGCAATATATTTTAGCTTCACGCTGTATCCCGCACATAACAGAGTATTTTTTTTTTTATGGAAAAGGACAAGGCAAACGAGCGTTCGGGTCACCTGATGGTAAGTGATTACCGCCGCCCACGGCCCCGTGCAACACCAACACCGGAGCTACAGGTGCGTTGCCGGCCTTTAAGGTGGAGATAGACGCGCTTTTTGAATGTACCCATGTCATATCGACCTGGAAACACTGCCGCGGGTAGGCCATTCCACAGTTCCGTGGCGCGTGCAAGGAAGTTCCTACGAAACCGCACAGTAGTGGATTGCCACGTATCCAGGTGGTGTGGATGATATTTCAACTTATGGCGTACTGTGCGGTTAGAAAATTCGGCGGCAGGTAACAGGTCAAACAGTTCTTCAGAACACTCCCCATGATAAATGCGGCAGAGAACGCACAGCGAGGAGACGTCTCTACGCAAAGCCAAAGTATCAAGCCTTTCACAGATTATTGGGTCCCCAATGATTCGAATGGCTCTGCGTTGTATGCGATCAAATGGTTCAAGCTGATACTGGGGTGCACCAGCCCAGAGATGAGAACAGTACTCCATATGAGGCCGAACCTGGGCCCTATGTAGGGCCAAACGGTGTTTTGGCGTGAAGTACCGTCTCGCTCATAACATATGCAAAGGGAACCGGATAAACCGCTGAATTCTGAAGGCGTTCCGTGTCGAGTGACGAAACTTAACGCCGCGCTTTCCCTCGTTACCAGAGCGAGGAATTAAATAATATTTAATATTAGATTTCCTCAAGTAGGAATCGAATTCTCAACCTGTCGCACTTACAGTCGTACGTCGGTGCCTCTACGATACGACTGACCTCAAGCATTGCCAATGACTATTTATTAAGTAAGTTGTGTGTCACAAGTAGGTAGCCTCATTATAAACTAACTAAATTTCAACATATTTGTGCAGCTCCGAACGTATAGCAGGAAATTATGCAAAACGCGTCCCGTATTTGTTTGACATATGTATAAGAGAAGGTAATTAAATTTGTAAGTATAACAATAGAAGGGAGGCCAGTCGTGGCGCACGGGCACAAGCGTGCGACTGTGAGCGCGACGGGTTGTGGGTTCGATTCTCACTCGGGGAAATAAAATACTTTTTTTATATTTTCGTTTTCTCGCTTCGGTAACAAGGTGACTAACTACTAAGTTTTCTTTGTCTGTACTAAATGGGGGAACTAAACTCAACTTTTTTCTTATAACAGATTAGGCAGAGGGAATCAAGTGTTAAGTTTGAGTATTGAGTGGCAGAATTCAACACCGCCCGTTGTCTTGTTAACAAATCAAGGAAATGAAAGTGACTCTTCTTCTTCCTCAAATGGAAATCGAACCCACAACCGCTACGTTTACATACAGACACGCGGCCTATAATAATAAAATATAATATTTAGATATAAAATATTCCGTACGAATTATCGACGTTGCGTGGAAAAACGTACGTAGCAAAATAAATAACGCGAACCACTTGAAGTGCTTCAACACTAGTATGGGATGGGATGCTGAGATATATTATTATGTAGGTATTAGCGACTCCTCGCGGCTTCGTCCGCTTGGTCTACTCAATTATTTACTTAATCCGAATTGCTTTCATGTTCTAATGGCTTTATCATTTTAAAGACAAAATCTATACATTGTTGTAATTGAAGTCGTCGTGGCACAGGGGCACAAGGGTGAGACTGTAAGACGACGGTTGTGGGTTTGATTCTCACTTAAGGGTATGAATTACTTGTCACTCGACACGGAATGCCTCAAAAATTCGGGGGAAAGTGGCGAATTATGTATTAACACTAGGTTCCCTCTAGGCCACTCTGCTATATGCGGGATACAGAGTGAAGCTGATTTGATTTTTTCTCATCTATATGTTGAAAACTTAAGTTTCAACCAATTCTATAAAACACTTATTTTCTTTATCTATCTTTATCAGTAATTCAGTCGGACAAATAAACAAAAGTTATTTTTTTTATTTGTGAACCGATTGAGATATAACAATCAATAACTAAAATTGAGGCCGGTCGTGGCGCAGCGGCACGAGGTGTGACTGCAAAACCGACTGGTTCTGGGTTCGATTCCCACTCGAGGAGATGAAATATTTACTTAAATTATATATTTCCATTTCTTCGCTCTGGTGTCGAGGTTAAGCGCGGCGTTGAGTTCTGCCACTCAACACGCAATGCCTCCAGAATTCGGCAGAAAGTGGGGAACGGAGTGTCTTAACACTAGGTTCCCTCTGCCTACCCTGCTGTGTGCGGGATACAGCGTGAAGCTAATTTAATTTTTAATTTTATTTTAAATAAAATTGCATTTAAATTAGTTATGCCGTTACCGTTCCTATTATTTTAATAAATGCTTTCAGTAAAAGATTTTCTCATATAACTTCCATATATAGACAAGGATCAGTTACATTTTCAATATATGAAATAAGAGAGAGTAAGCTGTTAAAAAATGTTATATTTCGTTTTCGCTATTTGCTTTTATTATTTTATTTTTCATAGAAGAATATGAGATTGGACTATATATAGGTATATGAATATGTTGGAATGTATTTTAACTAGTAGTCGAAATTAAAGATGTAAAATGGAAAATCTCCATTTTTCCCGTTTCCGTGGGATTTTCGAGAAATCCATGCAAAAAATCTTAGTGCTCTACACTCCTTAGGGATTATACCCACGTTAAATTTCTACTTTTTAAGTTCAGTACTTGCGTCTGTCCGTTCTGTCATTCACTCATTACTATGTATACAGAGTTTTTTTGTCATCACTACTTTAAATAAAGTCGCAGTTTTAACTTCTTTATAAATACCTAATACAATTAAAACATAAGGGATTTTTTCCAAAAATGACAAAGTGATGTTTGCAAACAAAATAATTAGTAAAATTATCGTTGTAAAATAAAACGAAATTTACTTATTTTGAAAACGTATAAAAATTTGAGCGTAGCGGGACTCGAACCCGCGCCTCCTGGAAACCGACCAAAGGTCGGTAAATAACTATATAATAAAAAATGATACTTATATCTGTCCATAATTCTATTTATGTTATTATTTATTAAACATATTACTAATTTAGAAAATATTAAATAATATTTAAAACTATTACAATTGTGTGACGTCACGAGTCACTACACGCAACTAAGAACTTGCAACCACATGTCGTGTCAAGTCCGCGAACGCGCGTATATCGCGACGTCGCGAACAAATGAATGAAAACTGGAAGTAGAATTTTTGTATAGTATGTGGTTACGTTATTGGTATATATTGAACTGCGTCACGCGAAATACAGGTATGGATAAACATCTGAGATGAAATGAGAAAAAAACGTCGACGTAGGAACCTCGAAACTGTGAAGCTGAAAAAACTATGCCTAAAATTGACACAAAATTCGAACTTATTATATTAGTGCAATTATGCTTATTTAATGCATCTATTATTCCATAAGGGTGTTAGTAATAAATATTAGAGTTCAAACGATTTTATATTTTTCTGTCATACTTAAATTAAACTTACAATCTTACCGGATAGGAACCCGAAGGCACTGTCTACATATCTTTACTTTTACAATACCTACTGTTATAAAAAAATCTTTTAGTGCCTAATATAAAGTAAAATGTATTAGTCTAAAAGTCTTTTTGATCTCAGTATTTGTATTATTATCGCTTCTATTCTATAGGTACTACAATTTCTTTTTTATATCAGTAAAGTTACGAGAATAAATGATTTTAAATGAAATGACAACATTTCTTAGAAAAAAACTCATGTTTAGATATCACAACAGTTTTTTCTATTTACGTTTGCTATATTACACACCGTTCCGCAATTTACACCTAATTTTTGAGATATTACTGAGACTCCTCCAAGTGGGAATCGAACTTACAACCATTATTTTTACAGTCAGAAGCTGACTGTGTCTCGATGATATCAAAACAGTATATTTAATATTATAAGCTTATTTACAATTTATAGAAAAATAATGACTATAACTCTACTGCTAGAGTTACTCAACGTAGTACATTTGGTTGGATAAATCAGATTATTTATACGTATATAGCTTCATGCTTTATTTCAAATATAGTAGGGTAGAGCAGAGATAATTCATCTATAGTGTCAAGACACTTCGTTCTTCGCTTTTTGTCGAAATTCGGAATATGGAACCCAAAACCACGATTTGTTTTTTTTTACCTTTTAAATTGAAATATTTCATTCCCCAAAAATAGGAAATCGAACCCACAAGTCTCACAGTCGCACGCTTGAAAATCCTTTATTGGCTATTTTACGCACTCTCGAGAGGTCCTGTATATATTCCTTTACAGTCTGCAAATCCCACGAGTCCCGTATCCTTCCTCGGGGGATTGGAAAATGATGTGGGATCCCCCAATATCGTGATCACGGTATACCGAGATTAGAAGTTCTAATAATTTTGCTACACTTTTATATGATATGAACTCAAATTAATTTTAATGGGTCCCATTAAAGCGGGGATATTGAAGTAACGAATTGACCCGATGGAACCCAAAAGTCTAAACTCAACCGTTTACATTACGACGCTATCCCACTGGCGCTAACATGACCTTATCTATATATATAAAAGGACTTGTGCTGACTGACTGAGGTAAGACGCACGCAGAGCCGTAACCGCTGATGGTAGAAACGTGAAATTTGGGCAGATGTTTATTTTCATATTCTGGACATCCACTAAGACGGGATTTTGAAAAATTTTAACCCTAAAGGGATGAAATAGGGGTTGAAAGTTTGTATGGATTTTTTTTAAATTGGCACCGATTCTTATAAAATTTTAAATCTGGACTCTTAAAAATATTTCATTGAACACGTGTTTCATGGTTTTTAAGAATTCACCCCCTAAGGCTTCAAATAAGGGGTTGAAAGTTCATATGGAAAAATCTTTAAATCGCCACCGATTTTTATAAAAATTTAAATTCAGACTGTTAAAAATATTTTATTGTCGTCGTATTCGTATCGTGTTTCGTGGTTTTTTTAGAATTTACTCCTAATAAGCGGGCGAAGCCGCGCGCGCCCTCTAGTGTATTATATTTTGTTTTGTTCTGGTAGTAATATATGTAGAGGTCCAGGGGCACGAGCCTGCGACGGTAAAAGCGACAGGTGGTTTCGATATCAAGGAAATGAAATATTTATTATTTTCATCTCCTCTTTCTGGTAACAAGGCAAAGCACGGCGTTGAGCTTCGCCACTCAACACGCATAACCTCCAGATTCTACTTAATTCTTTCTTCTGGAAAGTGGGCGACGGAATTGTCTTAATGTACGTTACATTAAGACATTTCCGTCGCATCCATCTTATGTTGTACGGTTTATTTTCATAACAATCTAAAATTCTTACGAAAGGTGCGATAATATAACCCAAGGTGCTAGAATTTTCATATTAATTGTCTTTATAAGTACACTTCAGATGTATATATAAAAACACGAATACTTTCCCGATTTCGCGGGCGAAGCTGCGATCGGGAGGCTAGTAATATAATATACAGAAAAGATAAAAAGATTGAGGCCAGTCGTAGCGCAGTGGCACGAGGTGTGACTGTAAAACCGACTGGTTGTGGGTTCGATCCCCACTCGAGGAGACGAAATATTTACTTAAATTTATATTTCCATTTTTTCGCTCTGGTGTCGAGGTTAAGCGCGGCGTTGAGTTCTGCCACTCAACACGCAATGCCTCCAATATTCGGCAGAAAGTGGGGCTCAGAGTGTCTTAACACTTGGTTTCCTCTGCCTACCCTGCTGTGTGCGGGATACAGCGTGAAGCTGATTTATTTATTTTTATAAAAAGATGACGGCAAAGTGCTGCTTTGAGCTCCGCCTCACAATATATATTGAACTGAATTTAGTGTCTTGACACTAACATTACCCCCTTTTTTAATTTCACAGCGTACAAATGAAATAAAAAAATAGATAGGAAGAACTCTCAGTTATTCCTATTGACTCATTGCAAAATAGATGTAATAATATCAACTGAAACGGGGACAAGGCTTGAAAAGTACACTTTCAAAAGGTGTTAACAACTTTAAAAAGTATTCCAAGCAAATATATATGTTTGTTTTTATATATATTTGTGTTTAAGTTAAGTTTATGTTTGTGTTTATATAAAAAATATTGCGTCTTCTAACTGCATTCAGCGATGGCTCTCACCTCAGATTGAAATGCTGGTTCCAATTACTTTCAAGTACAGTTAACAAAAACGATCGTTAAAATAGATTTGTAGTGCAATATAATAAATATTAGAACATTTTTTTTATTTTGTTTGTCACTTTGGTTTAGTGGTAATTCTTTTGGCTACGATTAAAGGGAAGGAAAAGCAGCTTCGCGTCTTTTCCCGCAGAGGGAATCTAGTGCTAAGACACTCTGTTCTCTATTGTTCGCCCAATTTTCGAGACAGTGCGTGTGGAGTGACAAAACTTTAAGTACAAATAGCTGCATGTAAATCTTGTAAGATCTTCTTTTATTTCTATCTTATACGAGTCAATAAAATAGAACAATAAATAAGAATGTTACAAAATTGTGTAAAATTATTAAATTCTTATAAAATCCCACCAACCCACAAACCATCACATCCCTCCCATCACTCCTACTAAATAAATTTAGAACCCAATTACCTTCAGGGTTCATTATTCTACATATTAAGTTTTCTTCTTGCACGCTTCGTTTCTTGACCTCAAGGCCTTCATTTTAACCCACATCAAGTGTCTTTCTCAATGGCCAGGCTAGGCCTAGTACTTAACTGATAAGTAGCTCCTTGACAAGATCCTATTAATCTATACTGATATGCGGTGTTTTGTCTAAAATTTTGTGGTCAAATATCAAATAAAGTTTTATTAGCATCTGAATTTAGAATCACGTGTGTGTTTATTAACCTTATTAAGCAAGGTAGCATAGGGAACCCAGTGTTAAGATACTTCCTGCCTAATTTTTGAGAAATTGTGTATTGAGTGGTGGAACTTAATGCGTTGCGTTATCCGAACACCTTCTGTGGGGATCAAACTCACAATGATCCCGCTTACAATCGGACTCTGGGCCACGAAGGCCTCAATTTTCATGTTAATATATATAATATTTACATTCTAAAGTTAGATTTTCGACTTCTTGTATTTTTTTAGAGATGTTCTGTGTTGTTGTATTAAAATGGGTAAATTGGTTTGCATGGTGCATTGTTTTGACATGAATACTGAAATTTAATATAATTTTGTTTAATATTCTGCTATAATCTACATTATAGCAGGATATTAAATAAAAACTATTTTTTTTGTTGACCGTACATCTAATAGTACAGCATAGTTGCATAGAGCTGCTTCAAGTTTTTTTCTGCATAAGCATTTTAGAGATACTTAAATGTTGATTGGTGGAACTCAACGCCGCATTTCGTCTACCAGAGCAGGAAAATGGAAATAAACATAACATATATAATTAACCCATTTACAGTCGAACGCTATGGATGCTGCGTCACGACGGCCCCTGAGTTTTATAGAACGAAGTGTAAAAATAAAAGTAAAGATTTTACTTGGCTTTAATAATCAAAAGAAGAAGAATAATTTAGGGGGTTTAAAATAACTAATAGAATATGAATCTGATCTTTTTATATTTGGCTGTGTTTGTACACACACATCTAAACTTCTTTTTTAATTTGTTTATTAGCTATTAAATCTGGGCAGGATCTAGGCTAAATTTAATTTTGAAGACACCTGATAGAAATAACTAAATGCATCCATAACAAAAGCGTAATGAGCATAATTGACATATAAAATTTGAAGATCTGGAACTTCTACTATTTTGAGAGGCCAGTCGTGGCGCAAGGGCACAAAGTGTGACTGTAAAACCGACTAGTTGTGGGTTTGATCCCCCCTCGATGAAATATTTACTTAAATTGGTATTTCCATTTCTTCGCTGTGGTATTAAGGCAAAGCGCGGCGTTGAGTTAAACATACAAACACGCAATGCCTCCAGAATCCGGCAGAAAGTGGGGAACGGATTGTCTTAATACTAGGTTCCTTCTGCCTACTCTGCTGCGTGCGGGATACAGCGTGAAGCTGATTTATTTATTTATTTAACTTCTACTGAATAACCATAACAGTTTAGCTAAGATTTAAGAAATAATGAAACACCACCTTAAAAAAAGTTGTTGAGCGTAATGATCATTTTCCATCAACAAACATAAACTGTATAACTGGAACATCTGATGAACAACCATAACAGATAACCACGTAAGCTGTAAATGAACTTAACTTATCTTCACGCTTTATCTCTAGCGGGATAGTCAGAGAGAACGGAACGCCAAACGCTACGGTTAAGCAGTAAGAAGTAGTGAAATGTCAAGTCAGTTGAAGATTTTCAACGTGTCATTTTCTATTGATATGCTTAAACAAATAATAGTATTAATCAAGACACTCCGTTTTCCTTTTTCCTATTCAATTTGAAATACGTGTCAACCATTTAAGGCAACCATTTAAAAAAAACTGCGGAACAGAGTTGATAAAACTTAGATCGTTCTCTAAGAATATCGGGTCGGTAAAAAATAAACTACTATTTAGTATTTCTACATATGGACGGCGTTGAGTTCCGCCACTAAAAACGCAATAAATACGTCGATAATGCAAAAACTGGGGAACAGAGTGTCCAAACACTAAGTTCCCTCCTGTTATATGCGGGATACAGCGTGAAGACGAAAGGAAGTTCCTATTACTCGATCAATGGAAGCAAGCTTAATTAGGGCAAAAGGTTTCTTCAAACTATACTAAAAGATTGTTTTTATTTTGCTAACTTCCTTCGTCTTGGTCTTGGCTTGCCTTGTTGCAGTGTGATTTATTTTTGATATGACCTAATGGGCGAGCTGCTGTCCGAGCTTCCAAGAAGGTTACTTTTTTGTCGTTGTTTCCATACAACAAACTTTAGAAAAGCTTTTACCGTGTAAAGCTTTACGATGTTCCTTTTCATAGTATTTTTTAGTAAACATATTATGAAAAACTGACTTTGAGTTAAGAATATTTTGACTGTCTGTATAAAAGATAGATTTTTTTACTTCACGCTGCACGGAGTCACTCTGTTCTCCACTTTCAGTCGAATTCTCGAGGCATTACGGTAAGGTTACCAGAGCGTAGAATTTAAAATATTAAATATTTCACCCTGAGTGGGAGTTGAACTTTAAAAAGGTAGTTGTGGGTTCAATTTCCGTGATTTTTTCAATTGTGTGGTAATTTTTCAGTTTATCGAGACATTGCTTGATGAATGGTGGATTTCAATTTTCACGTTTACAGTCAGTCAGTCAGCCTGACGCTGACACTCCTTTGTCCAATTTACAAAGCTTTAAGTAAAGTTGGATTTGAACCTATAGTCCGCGGACTACCAGTGGTTCGCAGAAGCCGAAATATGGTCAGCGAACGATTTAAATTTTATGACTGGGGATGGTGAGGCGACGTTTTTGTTTGAGTATCAAAGTTAATTTTTAATATACCTACAAGCATAGTGGTCCCTGCTACAAAAGTGGTCCTTGATCAAGAAAAGTTTGGGAACCCCTACTATAGTCATTACATGCCTTAGATTAACCAGTTCAGTCTTATTTATTTTTTAAATTCTTCCATATTTCACTTGACACTGTGATTTATATTTTATATCAAATATTCGAGTATACTGTTGAAATGTAAATGTTTGAAAATGAATGAAAAGTGTGTTTCAATACTTTTTGTTTGAGCTCTTTGTTTTGTGTTATTTTAAAATATCAGAGGCTTTATCTTTGAATGACATTTGCGTATTTTATTTTTTAAAAATACGTAATATTTTTTCACGTATATTTTGTAAAACGTTAAAAAATATATATATATATAAACATTTATATGCAGTTTTCTATAAATTTTTATATTATGTGTAAGTAATACTTTAGAATATATATTTTTTATATTTAAGTTATATCTCGCAATAAAATCACTATTTAAATATTATTACAATACAAATGTTATTTATTGAAGCGGCACAGTAAATGACTGTAAACGCGTTGTCGCTTCGATTCCTGCTCGAAGACGTGAATTATTTTCATTTAATCGCTATAAGAAGTTAACTAGCGGCGTTAAGTTCTGTTTTACAACCTCAATATCTCTAAAATTGGGTGGGAAATAAGAAAAAAAAGTGTCTTAACACTATGTTATTGCTAACCTTGCTATACGCGACACGAAATGCCTCGAGAATTTGACGGAAATCGAATAACGGAAGTGTCATGTGGAAGTGTGTTAACGAGAACGGAGTGTCTTTACACTAGGCTCACAGGTTCTCTCTGCTAAAGAAGTAAACAAGTATAGTATTCAATATGTTAACATTATTTTGTAAAAAAATGAAATAGTTATTTAAATTAATATTTACATTTCTTCGCTCTGGTGTCAAGACAAAACGCGGTGTTGAGTTACGCCACTCAACACGCAAAGCCTCCAAAATTCGGCGGAAAGTGGGGAATGGAGTGTTTTAGCACTAGGTTCCCTCTACGTACCTATGGATACAGCGTGAAGCTGATTTATTTTGTAAAAAAGTATTGTGAGATTTAAATGTTAACAATGTCGTGAAGTAAATTTCAGAAAGATAGCTCCAGAAAAAATATTTAAATCATACGATTGGGTGATCTTGCATTCCGTCTGTTTTTCATTTCTTTCAAATACCAGTACCTTTGTCTTAGTCGCATTCAAGCTTAGACCATTATTTTCACACCTTTCTTTCAGAGCGGTGACTAGGGCCTGCAACTCGTATTCTGTAAATTGTAACATATAAAAAAATAAAAAATTAAATCAGCTTCACGCTGTATCCCGCACAACAGGGTAGGCAGAGGGAACCTAGTGTTATTAAGACACTCCGTTCCCCACTTTCTGCCGAATTCTGGAGGCATTGCGTGTTGAGTGGCAGAACTCAACGCCGCGCTTAACCTCGACACCAGAGCGAAGAAATGGAAATACAAATTTAAGTAAATATTTCATCTCCTGGGGATCGAACCCACAACCAGTCGGTTTTGCAGTCACACCTCGTGCCGTTGCGCCACGACTGGCCTCAAAATAATATTAAAATGCTAATAAAAACGTATCCACTATTGTCCAGAGCCACAGTTCTACTAACGAGCAATCAATGTTCTATCCTAATTTGATTAAAATGTATCGATTTAATAGAATTTCACTTAAGCATACCTTCAAAGGTACTATCTATGTATATATTATATATGTATGTATATGTAAATAAGAAACGTGCTCAGCCTATGTAACAGATATTCCCTAATTTTTATAGTATTATATAGAAGTTAAGCTCCGTTCTCTGTCTCTCTGGCTACCAGTCACTAAGTATAAAGGTCCTAAAAGATTAAAGAAAAAGATATAAGAAAAATATTTCCCGTAATACTAGGGTTGACAGAGAAACCTACTGCTTAAACAGTTCGTTCTCTTTTTAGAAACATTTTATACCAACACCTTGCTTTGTTTTATAAGAGCGGAAAGAATGATAATATAATTTAAAGAAAATATTTTTTCGAATTGGAATCGAATTCACCGCTATCTTGTGTACAGTCACTCACCTACTGCGCCACGACGGCTTAAAGTTTATAATATTGCTATTATTTCAACACCTGATGATTTAAACACCTACAGCTGTAATAATATTGAAATTCTATATAAAGTTACACAACTCCATTAAACAATGAAGCAAGATTTTTAATTTAAAAATATATATATATTAGTGTGTCAGAGTAAACGAGGAATGTGTCAATCACGTTGTAATTTCCTACTTTTAATAGATAAAGCTCTCTATTCTAAAGAATTTGTTCAGCTTCACGCTGTATTTTCCACAGTAAGGATGGCAGGAACCAAATTAAAAAGTAGAAAAAGATTTTTGTTTCTAAAGCGAGGAAAACGATAATAGCTCTTGCCCTGATTGAGAATAGAACTCACAGCCATCGGAAAATATGCTCTAATGAAATAAAGTATGAATTGAAAGTTAAGCAAGAAATATTTTAATGCACTTGAAAATGTTACATAGTAAAAATATATTTAGGATTTTTTACAACCACGCAGATAAAGTAGCGAATAAAAAACGATATTACAAAGTAATTGAGTAAGTGAAAGTAATTGCTACCCGGGTGTCGATCGAACCCGCAACCGTTGCGTTTACAATCAAACATTGTGCCACAGCGCCACGACGGCCTCGTTCCTAACCTGTTGTTTGTTTAGTTTGACGCTGTGTCCTGCACATTGCAGCTCAGGCAGAAATAACCTAGGGTAAAGACAAATCGTTCCCATTAAGACACTTCCGTTCCCCACTTCCTGCGGAATTCTGGAGCCATTGCGTGTTTACTGACGGAAATCACCGCCATGCTTTGCCTCGTTACCAGAGCGAGGAAATGAAAATATTTTGTATCACCGAGTCGGAATCGAACCCACAACCTGTTGCTACCTTGTATGTGTCTGTATGAAAATGAATTTTATTATCACGTATAGTACATAGCGTACCAAAGCAGCAGTATGTCCTTTAGTGATTTACAAAGTTAAATTATTAAAGTTCACTCACAAATACTTAGGAAAGTCAAGCGTGAAATAAGCTTTTGAGGCGACTTTATACACACACATATATATATATATATATATATATATATATATATATATATATATATATATATATATATATGCATGTGTGTTTGTACGTTTATACGTATGTTACAGTATATCATCTTGTTATAGTGGAATTTTATACATTAGTAGCGGCCGTGGCCTAAGGGCACAAGAGTGTACCTGTAACCCGACGGTTGAGGATTCGATCCTCACTAGAGGGAATGAAATATTTAATATTTTCATTTCTTCATTCTGGTGAGGCAAAGCGCGGCGTTGAGTTTCGCCACTCAACATGCAATGCTTCTAGAAGTCAGGAATCCAATTCAACACTTGGCACTTTAGTATATAGTACAGAAGTTGATAAAGACATTCAGTACTTATAAAACCTTATATATATTATACTACTCCAAATGATATTACATAAGTTAATATGTTTGAAAAAGTTTTATTAATTTCGTTGGGCCGTATAAGTGGAACTATTTGAGTTCGTGAATGGTCCAATATGATTATTTTATAAATACTTAAGAATTTTTATTTTTTTTTCTTTTCTCATATTTTGATTTTAAGTATGATATATTATTTATACACGCACCGTACAATCTTTCGAGTCATTGCGTTTTGAGGTGCAGAACTTAACGCTGCGTTTTTTTTGTTACCAAAGCAGAGAAAAGAATCCACTCTTACCTATCCTTCGGGTAGGTAACAAACCCTGTTGTGTTTATAGTCAAACGCTGTGCCTCTGCGCCACAACGGACTATACGCCGTGACGGAGGAGCACAAGTGGGCAACTCCTCATGCGGTGGTTGTGAGTTTGATTCCCACTCGGGGTAATGAAATATTTAACATTCCTATTTCCTCGCTCTAGAAACGAGACAAAGCGCGGCGTTCAGCTCCGCCACTTAACACACATTACCCCGAGAATTCAGCGAAAAGTTGAGAACGGAACATGTCTTAACACTAGGTTCCCAGGTTCCCTCTATCTACTCTGCTATGTGCGGGATACAATGTCCAGGTTAAAAAAAACGCAACTATAAAATAGTAAATGTATCCAATATAACAGCATTTTTTTTGTGTAGAAGATTGTTAGATTAAACTTTCCACTTTTATTAGGAAACCAATTTATCTTTGTAAAAAAGTATAAAAGAGCTTCGTGTGAATCTTTCTTTAGATATTTTATAGTTAGAATTTTTTAAGATAAATTTTGTATAAAAAATAAACTGGATAAAAGAATTTTGATTAAACTTACAATTTACAAGTAGTACCTAGTAATAAGAAGCCGTCGTGTCCCAGGGGTGAAGCGTACGACTGTAAAAGTGACGGTTGTGGGTTCGATTTCCATACGTGGAAATTAAATATATGATATTTTCATTTCTTCGTTCTGGTAACCAGGCAAAGCGTGCCGTTTAGTTCCGCCACTCAACATGCAATGTCTCCCGGATTCGGCGGAAAATCAATGTGATATAAATAAATATATGCTCCGACTGATTCTCACAAAATAAAATATTTAATATTAACATTTTCTCGCGAGAGAATTCCTAAGAATTAGGCCGAAAGTCGGGAACGGAAGTATCATAATAGATACAGAGTGTATTAACACTAGGTTCCCAGGAACCCTCTGCCTTCTGCCTACCCTGGTATATGCGGCATACAGCGTGAAGCTAAAAGATATTACCTCTTAGATAGATTATGAAATACTTATACTTTGTACATTGAATTTTACTTAACTTTTATAATAAATCTTTAATAGTTATGTGTTCTTTTTTCAGATGCATTCTGTCTCGTCCGTCTTAAGAAAGGTAATTTGAGAAAATATATTAAAGTATATGAACTGATAGAGAGCTTAAGGTAAAATATTTATTTAGTTTTAGAAAACGTTTAAAAAACTTGGGCCTAGCGAGACTCGAACTTGTGCCTCTTGGAAACGCCATAAGCCATACGTTCTTATCAAGCGTCGAAATTACTATGCACTTCTTACAATTTCTTTAAGTTGATTTACTTGACTTATTTAAATTGTAGGCATCTCTACATATAAGAAGGTTTTTATTTTCTACTACCCTAAGATTAATGCAAAAAAATACCGGGAGTTGACTCCGCGTCTTTTAGAAACCGCCCGAGCGATTTGACCACTAAGCCAATTCTCATCAAAACTTTTATACCCTTTTTACAATATACATTTGCTTTATATAAGAAAAAAAAAAACAAAATATAAAATTACACGTTGTACCAAAATATAAACATATAACTTGGAAAAATTTTAATTATTTATACCTTCCCCAAATGAGACTTCAAGATTTCAACCCCCGACCATTGTTCAGACAAATACATCCCAAAAGCACCAGAATGGATAACTGAAACACCTTTAATTATAACCACACATATTAACTATGGAGATTTGCTTAATGAGGATATAACGATTCGCAGTAGTTCGAGCTCTCAGACTTACGTAAAGTAGCGTTAGCAAAACGTACTTACTCCACGTTAGTATATTTTGATTAACAAATAGTTGAATGGGTTATTTTTGCATATTTTCCGCATTTTTCGGTGAATGGTGCAAAGACACTCCGTTTCCATTTTGTTCCCATTTTAAAATCAATTACTGATAAAAATTGTGGCGGCTCTCCGCTGTCTAACTTGCACCCATTTGGAGTTGAGACTTTTGATTTCGCGATTATTACACATTTTGAATGAAATTATTAATGAGCACAAGTGTGCAACTATAACCAAGACTTTGTGGGTTCGATTCCCACTCAAGGGAATGATATATAATATTTTCTCGCACTGATGTCAAGGCTAAGCGTTCCGCCATTCAACACGCAATGTCTCAACAATGCGGCGGAAAGTGGGGAACGGAAGTGTCTTGATGGGGAACGAAGTATCTGTACATTACACTAGATTCCCAGGTACCCTCTGCCTACCATGCTTACCTAAATATTAGCATACATAATACCATTTTAAATCTAGTGTTTATCTGGTGTGAGGCACTGATGTAAGGATGAGAAGTGATGAGGAAATTTACTGTTCTGACAGTCCAGTCTCCACTTTCCACTCATTTTAGATACATCGAGTGTTGGCTGGAGAAACTCAGTGCTGTTCTTACCAGACCAAAAATGAAAAAGTTCTTGAAAATCAGAATTCCTCCTTATGAAATTTAAATTCGCATCCATCAAGAACCAGTACTCAATATCACTATGTAGAGATGGACATTACGATTGAGGTTAGTTCGAGCTTTCGAGCTTACATATAGTTTAGCGTTAACATGTTTGATTAATACATACCACGTATTGCTTACCAGCAAATGAACTTGCATTTTGAATAGATGGTAGCGCTTTCGAGTGAATTTCGATCATTATGAGATATTAGGAAATTCTATTCCTTATGTGCTGTATTTCTGTAGAGATAAACCGTGGTGGAGATAGCTTTTTAGCTATATATATATATATATATATATATATATATATATATA
>JAATLQ010038348.1:46964-94067 GCA_013421005.1 Heliconius erato x Heliconius himera | reverse complement strand
TAAATTTCTTGCTCTGTTAATTAATAGTAGTCTCTAAGACTCATTTTAATATACTTTAATAGTTTTTTTTAGCTTCACGCTGTATCGCGCACATAACAGGGTAAGCACAGGGAACTTGAAACCTGGATTGGTCTTATACCCTTTTGTTCCCCATTTTTCGCCAAATTCTAGAGGCATTCCGAGTTGAGTGCTGGAAAGTGGGAAACGGAGAGTCTTATCACTACGTTCCCTTCGCCTACCCTGCTATATGCGGAATACAGCGTGATGCTGGAAAACAAGAGAAAAAGCCCGTAAAATATCCCATTACCAATACAGTGACTTAGTTATTTATAGGTTTAACGACATCCCAGATTGAAATGTTACTACGGGCAATTTATGAATAAAAGATGTTCTTATTGCCTCGCTGTTGACGATGTACTATAAACTTTAATTGTGTCGTTGCTCGTTACTGCCTTTCGTGTAGCCCTTCGATCCTTGTTATGTTGGACATCATTTTTTTTAATTTCAGGGTTTTTTAGATTTTTTTTGTATAAATATAATTCTATGAATTGTAATTGAAATATTTAATATTTCCCTTTCTTCGTTCTGGTGTTGATGCAAAGCGCGGCATTGATTTCGGCCACTCAACACGCAATGCCTTCAGAATTCGGAGTAAAATGGGGAATGGAGTGTTTTAACATTAAGTTGCCTCTGCCTCACGCTGTATCCCGCACACAGCAGCAGGATCGCTGTGTGCGGGATACAGCGTGTTACTAAGAAAACATAAAATATGGATGCCCCTTAGCAATCTTATGTACAATATTTGCAATATTGTATATAAGATTGCTTATAGTTATAAATACGAGTCTCGATTAGTCAAATATATATTTTTTTAATATACATACATTATATTTAATTTTTTAAGCCTTATGAACAGGGTTTGTTTTTTATTTGTTATATGGACAATACTATTATTAATATAATTTAATAATTTAATTTATATTGATGAATATAAGTAGTATTCAATTAAAAACTCAATATTAAGTGTTTTAGCACTTTTAAAAAAATGGATAATTTATTTAAAGTTTATACGAAATAAACGAGACGTCTAGACGCGGTTAGTTTTAACGAGAAAACTGAATTGAATCTGAATTACATCTTAAGAGTAAAAAAAATAAGCTAAGTGTGGAAAACATGCAAAACTACATTTTCCATGTTCAATATTAATAAAACTATTATTTTGTCAGTATTTCAAGATTGCGAGTAAATTGAAAAACTGTTTTGTGGCATAATGCTAACCTATTTTCTCAGTTTGTATAGGCGAAGTGCGGTGTTATATTTCTTTTTCTTGATTTCGCAAATTAGTGTTATTTTTAGTTAAGAAAATGGAGAACTGAAGCACACAGTGAATAATCACTAACTTCTTTCTACCTTGGGGGAAAACAATGAATTAAAAAAATATAACTTAATATTTTTTTTTTATCAGCTTCACGCTGTACCAGCACACGGCAGGGTAGTCAGAGGGAACCTAGTGTTAAGACACTCCGTTCCCCACTTTCTGCCATTTTGAGTGGCAGATTATCTCAGTTAATAATAGTAGTAGGTATTACAATAAGCCATGCCTGTAATAGTAGACCGTATTAATTGAAATATAATACCAAAATGGGCTACATTTTAACACTATTCGAATGTAACGTGTCCGTAGTACGCCGCATTATTTAAATTAATGACCTCGGACACAGTGTGCATGGATGTTAATTGGTATACTTAACCAATTGTAGTACCAAATTTAATTCTATTTTAATAATATATTGTACATTTTAAATAGATTTTTTATTCTTATGGTATATTTTTTTATAGATTTGCCCCAGATTTTTCATTTAGATATCATGTAGAGCATGATAGAAAGAGGAAATTTGGGGACGTAGTGTTAAGACACTTCTTCCCCATTAAAACATTTCTGTTTCCCACTTTCTGCCAATTTCTCGAGGCATTGCGTGTTGTGTTATGTGTTGGAACTTAACGCCGTTTTCAACGTTTTCCTTACCAGAGCGAGGAAAATTTAAATATTAAATACTTTATTTTCTCGATTGAAAATCGAATCCTCAACATGTCGCACCTATCCTATCTCACGTTTATGCCTCTGCGCCACGACAGTCTTAACGGTATACTTCATCTACGAATATTAAAGAAGGATCTTTTACTATTATTCTTGAAACATTTTTTAAACTGTTTAAGATTGGATTTCACCGGTCAACATACTCGTGTAATCTCGGATGCTACTAATGCATTCGATGTTGTTCAGAATAAAAGAAGAGTTACAAAATTTCTATCTCTATCTTTTTACAAAAAGATAAACGAAGATAAAGACAAAAGCATCCATAAAAAATAGATAGCACCTACTCAAAAACAAATCTTTATTTAGATTCACAGCCGTTACCAAGTGCGGGGCAATCATGATAATGTATATATTCATTAGATCGGGGCTTCCCCCGGAATGCGGGATGAGTGCGACTGGCACGTGACTTATTAGCCCCAGACGAGATCAAAAGTACTGTTACCCACCGAAATGGCTTCGCCGCGGACGCGATGGCAATTTGTAATACAGTGGATTGTGTGTTTTATTAGCTTTTTTTTTATTAAGTGGCACGATAAAGATGGCGGCGGGTCCTTATTTTTTTCTGATTTTTTGCTTCGGCAGAAATATTTAGATTGGTGGACGTAATTGATTTCTGAACGTTGTCTTGGGTCTGGGTCTGGGTCAGAGAGACTATTTTGAAATATATTTATTGATTTTAAACTCGAAATATGTACATAAAAAATCAACTTCACGTTGTGTCCCGCACACAACAGGGTAGGCAGAGGGAACCTAGTGTTAAGACACTCCCTTCCCATTTTCTATCGAATTCTGGAGGCATTGCGTATTGAGTGGCAGAACTCAACGCTGCGCGTTGCCTCAACACCAGAGCGAAGAAATGGAAATATAAATTTAAATAAATATTTCATCTCCTCGAGTGGGGATCGAACCAACAACGAGTCAGTTTTACAGTCACACTATATGCCCCTGCGCCACCACTGGTCCCAATATACATAATTTTACATATTAAATTCCAAAGTCAGTTAGTAAACATAATATTTTTTACCTTGCCGGAGAGAACGGAGCGCCTCAAGCTACGTACATTTAAATATTTACTACTACAGAAATAGGTAATTCTAGGGTAAATTTATTAAATTCAATCATAATCATCACAGCCAATATTATAGTTCCATTTGTCTCGTTTGGGTCCCAGCATAATTTACATATATACTATCAATCTTATGTCATGCATTTGGCATTGTAGTAGCGCCATGAGACAGACCTTCATTATGAAGAATGACGCATTGCTTGTGAATTTCCCATTTGATTCTGGTGTCGGTGCAAAGCGCGGCGTTGACTTCCACCACTCATCACGCAATGCCAGAATTCGGCGGAAAATGAGAAACGGTGTGTCTTAACTCTAGGTACCCTCTGCCTGTGTGAATTATATCTGATTTATTTTCTTCAAATACGCTATAAACTTAATAATGAGGACAACATTCTTATTGAGCATCTATAAAAGTTTGTTCTTCAATATATTTAAAGTGCTCTTTCATACCAAAACAAAAAATTCTAGAAAAAACCATACATTATTATTGATCAATCATATAACTACGTTGTTAGCATCTCTGTGAGGAGATTTAACTTATTTTCCGCTACCCAAATATTATTGATGAGACATTTTACTTTCACTATATTCCTAAAGATTACCAAAGTATTATTTATCACTATCACTTAATAAAAACTAAAGTAAAGATAAGAAAATATATAATATGTGGAAACGTTCACAGCTAAGAAAACTAAAAATTTGAATACACAATAACATATCAAAGAGTATATTATTTGACCTAAAATATGCTAACATTATATTAAAAATTTTCTTCGCGAATATTATGTGGAGGCTGCCGACGACAGAGAGATAAAGACGCTGAGTAAAGAAGCAAATTTGAAGCTCTCTCGCAAACTTTAATACATTCCGAGACAATGGAGCTGGGGGCGTCGCCTTGTTTTAAAATTAAAGTATACCGCGTCCTTTTTACAAGGAGTAATTGAATGAGGTTAACTAAGTAATCTAAGAAGAATATCATTTCTCTACTTATTCTGGTTGTGCTTTTTCACTTTATCAAGTTAAAATATAATTATTATATGAAACTTTGAATAAGTATGCCTCTAAAGAAATTCAATAGAAGATGGAAGTTTCTTAAAAGTATTTTTATCGTTTTGATAAAGAAAGTGCAGGGTTGAGCAACACAGGAGCGTTTCTGAGGCCCATATTTGTAAATCGCCCTCAACTCTGAGATCGATCTTGCGATGCTGTTTTCATTTATAGATTAATTATTAAAACGATAACTCAAAATCGATCTTAGAGTTGAAATTTCTCTGTCTACCACATAAATTAAATAATCTACAAAACGTGACAGTCGTGCCGCTGGGGCACAAGGGTGCGTGCGTGCGACTGTAAACGGTTGTGGGTTCGATTCGCACTCAGGGAAATATAGTTTTTAATATTTTCATTTTCTGGCTATGGCAACAAGACAAACCGCCACGTTGACTTCTGCTATGCAACTTGCATTGTCTCCAGAACTCTGGCTCTGGGGAACAGAAGTGGCCTAATGGTGAATGGAGTGTTTTATCACTAGCTAGATATAGCGTGAAGCTAAAAAAATAAAAATATATCCAACGGTACAAGAATAGAAATCTCCTTAAATTAATATATTATATCAGTTTCACCAAACTTATGCAATGTTCGTTGGAGCCTGAATAGATAACAAACTTGTAAGCCTTCTCTTAGAACGCAAAGGGGGCACAAAAGACCCATGAATTTTTAAATACTGACCTCGATAACGCTCTGTAACAATACTGAGCCCGTATTAGACTGCTATAGTCGTGTCGGCTCGCCTTTGTGAATTGGCTATCTTATATTATTCACTTACATATGAATATAACTTGAATTTGTATCTCATTTGCTCTATGTAGAGAGTAATGTTATGTACATGATCTTATCATTGGGATTACTCAAAGATTTAGACGTAATGTTTTGAGCGATAAGTTCATCTGTTATTTATCCAGACCACCACTCCAACCATATTTGATTTAGAAAATCGTTATAATAATTCGTTTTTTTTTTCTTCAAAAATAACACAGATTTTTTGAATTAATGTTATAAAGTATACATTTTTGCATTATTAGACATTTAATATAGGTTAAGCACAAATTCACAACTTGAAAAACAGATTTAAGTGTATATTTTATGATAATTCGTGCAAATTATCTCTCATAGAAATGAATATAAATGACTCTACCTATAGAATGTCACAGCAGCGCTAGGACTCATTAAAAATAAGTTCTTGCGAGTTAGTATATTGTAAGCAATGGACCATCAGTCAGTGTTGCTTTCACGACGACTAATGGAGCCGAGCAGTCTAGAGAGCTGCATATTAATGTTGCACATTGTTGTCTTATATTTTAAAGTTATACTTATCTATCTATACATATATAAAATTGGTTAAGTGCGAGTCAGACTATCGAGGATTGTGTATCTTTTTCAAGATTGTATGTCAACAGGATCTTATAAAAATTGATAAACTTAGGTTTGCGGGCATATGCACTCACTTTGTATGAAATATACTACAAAAATAAGTATGTACATTTTTTTACGAAACTTTCACTTTGTAGATCAAAAAGTGAACACATATTTTTGCAGTTTATATGTGTGTAATATATATATCTTGGTCTGGTCTTTGGTCATTTGAATTTTATTTTCATGTCTATATTCGCCTGAGAGAACGGCAGAGCGCTAAACGCCGCGGTCTCTGCATACATTTTTCTATATTAGCATAGTAGTAAAAAAAATATTTTAGTATTTTTTTATCTATTTCTATACTTGTCACATATTTTATTTTATTTTCATATATTTCTGAAAACTCGCGTCTGAAATATGCCTTATAACGTGAATAAGAACAAATAGCGCGACTTTCTAGTAATAGCGGTGGCGGATGCAATTCAACTCGGTCAAATATAATTATGATTAACTGTTGAGAATATCTTTATTTTATCATAGATATATTAGCCATAATTGTAGCAATTATTTGACATTTAGAAACCGTGGTGGCCTAATTGCGATGGTCGTAGGTTCAATCACTATTCGAAGGAACAACTATTCAGTTCACTGACTTGATTGACTGATATGAAACGTACTTAATATTTAATTAATATGCTCTGGCTTGATACAGCGCGGCGTCGATTTCCGCTACTTAAAACGCAATGTTTCAAATTGTAGCGTAAAGTGGAGTGTTTTGACAATAGATTCTTAATGTCTACTCTGCTATGCAGTATCAGGCGTGTAGCAGCTTTTATTTACTTTTTTTTAAATCAGTCTTTTTATATTTCTTTCATGCTAGCTACATTTCCAAATAAATAAATTTCCTAGTGGTATTTCAAGAACTACTAGCTACTAGCTAGCTAGCTACTAGCTACTACTAACTAAGTATTTTTTATTTATTATCATAGTATTTTTTTTTCGTTGGGTTCCTTTCGCGAACCCCTCGCACAGTGTCTATAAATGGATTTAAAATATTTAATCTCTTAATATGTGAGGGAAGTAAGAGGGAAGTTATTCCCTCTCTCGGTTAATATGGAAGATTAAAAACACATTTAAAGCAACACGCATGCAACAACTAATATATATACTAAGTTAGTTGCTAATATCATTTATCTTGCAGTATCTCCTATAAAAAATTAGAAAAGCCTCAAATTATTTTATCTTCCCTTTGTTTTTATTTATTTCATAACGCCACTTATACATTCTGTCTTGAATAATACATGTATGTAGCTCACGGCGCAGGTACGGTTAACTTGGCTCGAAACTTTGAGAGTAAAGAGCCAATATTTACATTAAAATGTATGAATATTATACAATTCTACATGAATGTTTGTGGAATAATTTATTACCATTCGTGTTACAAACTCATTGTATAAATCAACACCGTTTGGATGGTCTGACACCAGCTATAAACATTTTGAAATCACATATATGTATATATGATGATGAATGTGTTTGGTAAAATTGATTTATGGTTATTGATTTTATTTTTATTTTTACACATTTCTATCCATTTGTTAGGAAGGTAGAGAGTTTTTAGTGTTATGTCACTTCGTTCCTCACGTTCTGTCGAGTTTTGAAAATCCATGTTTTTGTAAATCGAACAACAGTTATATTTTAAAAAAAATTAAATTGCAGGATTGTTTTCAATCTTAAATCTAAGAAAAATAACTGAAATATATTTAATATGTTTGTACTTTTTATATGATTTTCATAATATATACTTCAATTTAGTCTTCAAATAATACCCGCGAGATTGCATTTAATATGAAACTTGCATCCACCAGTGCGCGGCACATCTGTACGATTGTATCGGTGTGGTATCACAGGACTTCCACGTGTATTTCTCAATCGAGGTGGCACCCACCTGCAAATGAATAATTCAGTACGTATCATGCAAGATAACGAGCTCTCCACCATTTTGGCAATTCTGCACATGTGGAGTCTTATTTATATAGCAACAGTTTGATTGATCAATGAGTCTAGTGACGGTTTTAACAATTTTGAAGTGATACTCCAAACTAAGTTTAGAAAAATCTTTTTAGTTTCATGCTGTATACCGCTCACATCAGGGTGGGTGGGGTATGCATAGGGAACCAAGTGATAAGACACTCCCTTGTCTATTTTTCCTCCCCGAATTCTGAAGGTATTGGGGGTTGAGTGGCGAAAGTCAACGCCGCGCGTTGCGTCGACACCAGAGCGAAGAATAAGAAATGAAAATATAAATGTAAATAAATATTTAATTTCCCCGAGTAGGGATCGAACCCACAACCAGTCGATTTTACAGTCACACTTTGTGCCCCTGTGCCACGACGGGTTTCATTTTTATAAAACGTATAAAATCTTATAACGTAGAGACGCGCCTCTTGAAAGCGGTCCATGATATATGTGATTTTCATTTTGCAATAATATAAAATAAACACTTCAGTTGACAACTTAACACTATTTTTCTTCAACGAAAATAAGAAAACATTATTTCAAAAATTTCCACTCGAGGTCTTTATACAAGGTCAGAGTCCACATCGGGCGCCACTTCAGAACATGTGCTCCCGTAACGACAGCTACGTAACGTTGGGTTTGCTTAGCGAATAAAATTTTATTATTTCCTGTCTTGTCTATTTTAACTAGATACTTAAACCCTACATAGTAATTGTTACTAGGAAATCAAATTGTATTTTGTCGTAAATGTGTTAATAAGTTTGATTTTTTAAAGCTTTACTTTGTATCTCGCATATAGCATGGTAGGTAGAGACAACATGGGAACCTTGTGCTAAGTAAGACACTCCGTTCTCCACTTGCTGCCGGTTATGGCATTGCGTTGGGTGGCGATGTTTAACGTCGCGCTTTGCCTTGGTCAACAGAACGGAGAAATGAAAATATTAACTATAAGTAATAAATATTAACTACAAAACTATAAATAACCTAAAAATGAAACATATTTATTCACTATTTTAATAAAAGTTACATTTGTTGAAATGCCTTATATGTAAAGTTAGGACAGTAAGCAGGTGAAACAGTGCACTCCAATTGGTTCTCGTATGTGCCTTCGACAGTAAATTGTATGGCCATCGAGATCTCTAGAAACGAACTATTCCGAAAACTTCAACGATTTTATTATTTCTACAATTTACATTTCGTGATAGAGAAAAGAATATTGTATCAAGTTTGAGTACGTACAAATGTAAGGAGGTATGGATTGTAAGGAGGCTGTAGAAACAGCGGAAAATTTTTAAAGACATCATATGTGTAAACAATTCTGTTATTTGTTTAATAAAAACTTTTATTTAGTATAATTAAATAATTATATTGAATAATAAAACAATATTTTTTGTCAGTCATAGAGGCACTGGAGTACGATTCTAAACGCGACAGATTATGGGTTTGATTCTCACTCGAGGGTATGAAATATTTAATAATTTTATTTCCTCGCTCTGGTAAAAAGGCAAAAGCGCGGCGTTAAAGTCCAATACACATGGCACGACACGTATTTCATCCAGAATTCGGCTGAAATTGGAAAATGGAAATGTCTTAATTAACACAGAGTAATTTTAATCTTTTTTGAAGTGTTATTCCACACTAAGAAAAGAAAAATACTTATTAAGAAAACGTATTAAAATTCCGCTACATTCACATTTTTATACGTTTACTTAATAAGTATCTTAACGCTAGGTTCCCTCTGCCGACGTCAAAATGAGAAACCGTAGTATAAAGCGTTTGAAGCTCGATATATGTATGTATTTGTATATGAACAAGCGTTGAGTTATTAAGAAACTATATTAATATAGAGAAAGTCATATGTTTGCTGAAGCGCCATAAATATCTCGTATAAAAGATAATATTCAAGTCAATCATAGGGTAATAAAAGTGTTAGGGGCACTTCAGTATATTAGGTTTCTTGTATTGCACCTAAAGTGCCTATAAACCAAGTGCCTCCTAACGTACTTTAGTGTAGCAGCAGGGGAAGGCATAATTTAATCTTTTTGTAGAGCTTTTGTCTATCTTAATCATTAAATGTTACTAATATTATATGTATAGGGTACTGTAGCTTAGACGTACCTATGTGTATACTTAAATAAATAATAATAGTAAAATTAAAAATTAAAAAAAAATAATATCAGCTTCACGTTCTATCCCGCACACAGCAGGATAGGCAGAGGGAACTTAGTGTAAGACACTCCGTTCCCCACTTTCTGCCGGCATTGCGTTTTAAGTAATAAAAAAAAATAATAAAAAATATTATTACAATGCTATATATATGTATAAAATTAATAAATAAAAAAAAACGCCGTGACACAAAGTGTTCCAGTACATGGATGATGGATGTTTTTTCAAATAAGTTTCCCTTAAGGTTTTGTTACTCGGCGGAAATTGGAAAGGTGTTTTTGCTTACCGCAATAATATATGCAGTATGTGTGAAATTAAAAAATATATATTCATTTTAATACATTTTTGCACATAACTTGTGACTGTGTTATGTAAGGCTGTATTTTTAAAAATTTTTGTCAAAAAGAAAAATCCAACATTTTGCTAAATATTTAAGTACATTTTTTATTATCAACTAAATTGGTTATAACGTTAAATGTTCATTGAATTCGTTCGTTGTTTACGGATATTAAATCTTTTAAAGCACTCTCAGTCAATCACCATTAGACGACTGTCAGCTCGGAATGTTAATTTGCCAAAACTCGGCGAAAATATAAATTGTCACTTTGCCATTTAGGGGTTATTAGGGTCACCGAACATTTTACTAGTTGATAAAGAAATATTTTTTGTAGTTAAGTAAAATATACAAGAAGGAATAGGTACTCAAATTTCTATGACTTGTATTCTCATTTCTTCGCCTTCAAATCTGATAATTTTAGATAAAATCCACTTAAGAGAAGAATGTATACTTTTGTCAAGCATAGATTAGTTCCTCTCTAAGTCCGATTAAATTGCGTAATGTTAAATTTCGTAGGCCCTCACGAAATGTTTGTGAGTCGATGGAAGTAGGAGGAGTAGATAAAGTATCTTGTTGTGTTGATGCTTCGAAATTGTTAGTTGAATGTTGAAATTCTATTATGAAAAAACTAGTGGCCGCTCTCAACTTTGTTGACGTGAACTATACAACATAAAACTTCGTTTTTCCCGAGAAAGAGATAGAAATGAAAGATATCATCGAGAAATCCTTTCCTAATCCCGCACCGAAACCGACATATTAAATTGTCACCTGTCTGCTCCACGTGGTTCCGACTGCGTGTACTGTCAGTCGCTCAGTAACGGCAGAGTATATATATAATATAAGAATATCTCTAGAGATTCCGATTGCTCCCCCCACCTGTTTACAGATGCCAAGTAAATACTGTTTCTAATTTTCTTTTCACATTCACGCCCCTCTCAATGGAGTTTCCTGCTCTTTCATTAAGATTAAACAGATCTCCAATATTTTCACACTTGTACCTCGTGCCCGTGGACGAGACGCTGCGGGCGTATTGTCCGACACCGACTTGTTAAATTAAAAGTAATTTTACACGAAGCCCCGATAGTGTTTTTCTGGCGATACTCTTTTATCATATTTTTAATTGAAAATTCTCAGAGCGTTTTGTAAGGGCGTGTTTTTTTTTCATTAAATGCAAATATTTGGTTATTATTTTCTGTTTTTGTATATGAAATGTTATATTTTCAGATGCCTTTTTTTAATTTGCTAAATTAGTCTTAGAAAACTAACGTACTGTTAATTTGTGTTGCCTTTTACCTACAGGTAAAAGTAATTAAGGTAAAAATCCTTCGTCTGATGTCTGAGAGAGAGAAAGGTTGAGAGAATGAATAAAATATTACTGATTTCTCCTTTTTTGGAGCCCAACTCAGCATTTGTGACGAAACAAGGTAATACCTCTAGTTTATTCATCTAAGATGCCAGATTTTGAGGCCAGTCGACTGGTTGTGGGTTCGATCCCCACTCGAGGAGATGAAATATTTACTTAAATGTATATTTCCATTTCTTCGCTCTGGTGTCGAGGCTAAGCGCGGCGTTAAGTTCTGCCACTCAACACGCAATGCCCCCAGAATTCGGCAGAAAATGGGGAACGGAGTGTCTTAACACTAGGTTCCCTCTGCCTACCCTGCAGTGTGCGGGATATAACGTGAAGCTGATTTGATTTTGAGTTATTCATTTAAGATGTTAGACATCCAATCTTTGATCACACATATATAAAATAAAATATTTTGATGCCTTAATAATATTTTTGCCTACATCTTGTAATAACCTAATATAAAGCTTACACAAGGCCCCTTTATTTCATAACTCGGCACTCCTTTTTTCGTACGTGCAACGGACGGATTACATTATGTTTTAAATAATCTAATCGGTTCAGTGGATATCTGATCTCTTTTGTGAGGCAAATCTACTGGTGTAATGAGTTTTACTCTTCTCAAAAAGCCTTTATGTTCCTTAATTGAATTCTTTGATAAATAAACGTGCGTATCGCATGCTTCGTATTACAGGCGTGTGGCAAGGTCTACGTAGATTATTTTTGGAGTTTTTCTAAAGCGCGCTATTAAAATCGGACAGTCGACAAGCAATGTCTCGAAAATTCGCCGTAAAGTAGAGAATTGAGTGTCTTAACCCTCTGCCTGCACGGAAAAAGCGTGAAGGTCATTTTAGCGGTAATAAAACATATTCATATCTATGTGCATTTACTTATTTTTTTAGAGTAGGTTCAGGAACCTAATTGGTCTTAACCCCACTTTCCGCCGATTTTTTCAAGGCATTGCATGTTGAATAGCGGAGCTCATTGTCGAGCTTTTGCTTTATTACCAAAGCGAAGAAGTGAAGCAAAGGTATAAATAATAATTAATTCCTTCGAGTGGGAATCGAACCCATAACTGTCGCGTATAGTCACACGCTTAGGTCTTTGGGCTTACTACCACAGACCAGGCTTAGGACAGTAAGTTTCGGCATTCGTAAATAATTTTAATAATTATAAAACCATGTGGATGTAATTGTTACATTTTAAATATATTTTACAACTATAAAATAATGAGGCCAGTTTAGGCGCACAAAGTAAAGACGGTAAACGCGACAGGTTCTGATTCGATTCCAATTCGAGGAAATAACATAAACATTATTTCCGTATTATTCGCTCTGATGTTGAGGTAAAATGCGGCGTCGAGTTCCGCCACTCAACAAGTAATGCCTACAGAAATCTGTGGAAAATGGGGAACGGAGTGTCTTAACACTAGTTTTGATCTGCCTACCCTATTTTGTTCAAGATACAGCGTGACACTAAAAAAAATAAAAGGAATAAAAGATAAAACAGTACAAATACAGAAATTCTCCTTTTCACAGACGTCTCAGACATATCACGCTTCGTCTAAATTTACTATTGTAGTCGCAACGCAATATTTCTACAACAATGCATTTTTATATTCAGCAATATCAAAGAGCTACTCGCTGCTTACTCCTTGTGATCGTAGCTCCGTAGCTCAGCTACGGCGTAGCAGCCTTAGAAGTTTTTAAACCACTTATAGTATTTTTATTTTTACGTATTATATATAATATTTGTTCATTATAATATCATCTGCGTAGTGTGGCAGTGTTAAAGTGAATGCGATGGTTGGGAATTCGATTCTCAATTCGCGGAAAGTTTATTTAAAATATATTTGTTTCTGTTTTAGTAGGTATTTTTTCTTATTTGTATATAATATACTACAATATCTTCAAAGAACACCATATCGATGATACTGTAGGAAGGTCGCGCAAAATGCATGAATATACAAACCCCCTAATCATTAAAGAAGTTTATGTCAGAGGACGAAGGGAAGGAGGTATGCAAAAACTGTAGCGCTTTGCTCGATAACAGTAACTTTTCTAATAAACCTAGTAGTAGTAAGGCTAGTCGTAGTGCAAGGGCACAAAGTGTGACTGTAAAATCGACTGGTTGCGGATTCGATCCCCACTCGAGGAAATGAAATATTTATTTAAATTTACATTTTCATTTTCTTCGCTCTGGTGTCGAGGCTAAGTGTGGCGTTGAGTTCCGCCACTCAACACGCAATGCCTCCCGAATTCGTCGAAAAGTGGGAAACGAAGTGTCTTAACACTAAGTTCTCTCTGACTACAGTATGGTAGTGCTTAGAGTGAGTACGGCATACAGCGTGAATCTGATTTGTTTTAATTTATTTTAAACAATGAAATGACGGAAATAAAAATAGATTCTCTATACGTATTACAGTGACGGAAGAAAACTAACACTGCAGATCACAAGAAAAACAACTTTATTATAGTACTAAAATAGATTTAATCGAATCGCTTAACGTTTTATAAACCGCCAGTTGACAGCGACAGTTCATTAAAACTTGCCCACGATAAGTTTGAGACCGATAACTTTTCCTCCCGCGAGTGAGCTCCGAGCTGCTTTCTTACGCTTACACTTTGTATGCAGTTCTTACGGAGTTTATAAATTAATTTGTTGTTGTTGATTAGTTTGTTTATTGTTTTTTTTTGAGAAAATATGGTTTTTATTCAATATGAACTTATATTTTTAATTTATAAAAGAGTATCGATCTTGATATCTATTAACAACCAGCAAACATTCATAGATATATAATTTGTGAAAACGCCATCTCAAGAGCGATCTCATAATTGAGAGCGGTTCAAAAAAACGGGCCTAAGTCCTAAGCATTAATGTGTTTTATAAAGTATCTTAGACGACAGTTCATTAAAACTTGGCTGCGGTGAGTTCGTCCCAACTTTTGCCCTCGTTACGCTGCGACCTGAGCCTCAGACGACAAACGCTTTACAACTTGTTAATTCCGGCGAGTTCATAGAAAACAGCGCAAATTGTTATTTGTTATTGTGGTTTATTTGAGACTATGTACAGTGTAAAGCGCTTTAGAGTAAACTTTGCAATATAAACTTTCAAATGTATAGTATTTAATGTTTATGTTACTTCATCAATTATAAAAATGTTTTTTTTTAATCATAGATTATCTGGGACGCATATAACACAGTATTCTGAGATAGGTAGTATAAGGACATTTCGTTCTCCGTTTTCTGGCTGAATCTCAATGACGCCTCGTTACCAGAGTGAAGAAAATAAAAAAAAAAAATTATTCCCCCGAGAGAGGATTTAATCCTCAACCGTCGTGTTTACAAGCGCACGCTTGTGTCTCTGCGTCACGACGACCTATGCGGATAGACTTTATTTACTAGGACGGGAAAATGAAAATAATTCATTCCCACTATTGGAAATCGAACTCACCACGCCACGGTGGTCTCGGAGATAAAGAAACAAGATCATTTTACTCCCGTAGCAACTGGTACTAAGTTAAAAATGTATTAATCTCAAGAGATCTGCTCAGGTCTTAGCTAATTTCCGTTTAATAATTACGATATCCCCAAGATGGTTAGTGTTGTTTTCCAATGCTTTTCCAATATCAAAATTATAATTCATTGTTCTATAATCTTGAGGCCAGTCGTGGCGCAGGGGCACATAGTGTGACTGTAAAATCGACTGGTTGTGGGTTAGATCCCCACTCGAAGAGATGAAATATTTATTTACATTTATATTTTCATTTCTTCGCGCTGGTGTCGAGATAAAGCGCGGCGTTAAGTTCCGGCGCTTAACGCTTAACACTAGGTTCCCTCTGTCTACCCGGCTGTGTTCGGGATACAGCGTGAAGCTGTTTTTTTTTATAATCTTATTTCATCGTGTAGCAACTGCAATTTTAAAAGAGCAGAAAGTTATTCAAAACGAAAGAGACAAATATCAATTCCGCTATTTCTATTTTTGTATGTATATATGTACATATATATTGATTACTGGTTTTTTTTTGTATGGTAGCACATATTCCAGAGATGGTCCCATATGCATTTTATTGCAATTGGTCTAGCGCTTTTTTAACAATTAGCAAGAACAACTACTTTTTATTCTACAATTTTTCTATACTATTAATTACCTACATAACAGCTGTCTTATTTTTATATAAGTGTAACAAAACAAAAAAATTTACTTTTATATATAAATTTCCTTCACATTTTTTCTACAAAGTTTACAATATATTTATGTAGGTAAAAGCACACAATTTCCAACTTGTGATACATTACAATATACATACGTAAGTATTCCGTATGTGCTACGCAACGCTGATTTAATTAATGCAAGCTGAAATAATCACAGTACTGCAGATAGTCCCCTCGGTATAAAATAATAAATGTACAAGCACAGTATGTATGTTTTATTTGGATGATGTTTACGTTAGTGAAGTTTATGTATTTATTGATATAGTGCTGTGTAATGTTTTATTAGGAACGGTTTAGCTTTTTATAACTATTAGAGAGATTATTTTTTAGTTTGATCTCGAATGCGACTTTCGAATAGAAATAATCTATATAATTAGTAGAATAACGTATATAAAAATATATAAAGAGAGGCTAATCTAAAGAATCTCTGGTGTGGAGGCAAAGCACCGCGTTGAGTTCCGCCACGCAACACGCAATATCTCCAGAATTCGTTGGAAAATGGGGAACAGAGTGTCTTAATACTAGGTTCTTTCTACTGACCCTGGTGTGCAGAATAACATCGTGAAGCTATTTTTAAGTTATTTTTTTATAATCTTAAAAAAACTGTTCTAAGCCCATGTTATACATAAATATACACATATGTATATACCAGGCCTGCTTAACTCTCCAACTTTAGTAAGGAATTCACAACGCGCCCTCATTACGTCGACACACATAGTTGCCGTCCCGGTGGAATTTTTCAATACTTTTCGCTTTATAAGAAATTTTACTCCACCTAAAACGAAAAGTATATATAATGTTTTACTGCAAATGAAAGTAAGCTGGCGTTTAGATATCATTTTTTAAAGCTTTTAGCGTTTGTAATCATTATTTTTTTATTATTTCTGATGTTTTTGTGGTGCTAGTGTAACGAAAACTCGCAAATATTACATTTCGAGTGCGGACGTGGGTTTTGTACTTCTATTAATTTTTTTATTACAAATTTTATTTACTATTATGTAAATTAAAAGCAAAATAACATTTTTTTTCTTGCCAAAATGAAATGGCCGTTGGAGCCACGATTACAACACTTATTTTTTATAATTATAAATAATTTTCTCGCCAAAATTTCGAGTCTTATGTATTATAGTTTGGATATCTATGTAAGGCGGTTCTTATTACTTCGGCTTGTGGAATTCGTCAGATTTGATATGTTTCATAATCTTTATATTCCCTTCAAAATAAAAAAAAACCACGCTCGAAAATGTCGAGATATCGTTTTTTTACAACTTTGTAGCCCTCCCCCTTCTTTACGTCACTCTCAAATGGTTAGATTAGTGGAATATATGTACATAATTTAGATTTTTTTTCACTTTATCGTATGGTATCGCCATATATATGGGGCTCATATTTGGTAGAAGTACCGAGTACAAGGAATCCCCCAGTATGTTAATCTGCTACGCTTTAGATCCCGAAATCCACGCTTGGGCTTTTCATTTTTTTTGGCAACGCGAAAACGTTGTTACCCTGTACACAATGATCTTGTATGCCCAAAGACTTTATGTGCGGGAAAGTGAAGAATGGAGAGATTTATATTTATTATAAATTATATGAACTATTAAAAATATATATGAACTAAAATCTTTAAACGTTAATTGAAATGTAATTTCAATTAACGTTTAAAGATTTTTCAAATAATGAAAAAATTAATTGAAATGTACAAAAATATTTATAATATTAACAAATGTGTAATTCGAATTTATATGTAACATAACGTACTAATTAAATACTAATAACTAATGACTAATTAATTTTCAAACATTAATCTTCTCAACGCACGCTTTAACTGGTTCACAATCATTTGTAACGATAATAATTTAGCAATTACTAACGCATTATAACATAATATCTACTTGATGGTTAATTTAGGACGTGTTTAAATGAATGGGACGATTGCAGGTTCAAATTCGGTAAAAGTTTTTTTTTTACTTTACTCTCTGTCTTCCGCATATAGAGGAATCCTAGTGTTAAGACACTCCGATTCAACCAATTTTCAGAACATTGCGCTTTCGTCTTGTTGTTCGTCATTCGTCTTGAAACCAGGGCGAAGATATGACATTATTAAATTAAATGCAATCGGATACTTGTAATTATCCTTAAATATTTATTAAATATTATTATTTTAATAGTTCACCACAATATATTGAATAAATATATCTGTATTAAAAACAAAATGCACAAAAGGCGGTCTTATGGCTAAGTAGGCATCTCTTCTTTAACTTTTTTTTAAGTTTATTGTTGACCAATATTGCTGTAAATTCTACTCATTGCCGACCTATATCTAGTTAAAAAAAAGTAAATGAAAATAATATTTAATTCGTATTGATAAAATTGATTCATACCGTTAACAGTTATTTAATTCTTAATACACTAAACTAAACTTTATCATTATCAAATCCCAAGAACAAGAACGTAAATACTGTACCATCTCCTTTCCAATGGACGCTAATAACTCTCTCACTACAATTATCTCCTAATCTCCTATTACTAAGCTACTTGAAGCTTCAACTTCGTTATTTAGAAACTCCATAGTGCTGTACTTAGAGAATGTCTGTCTGTACACTCGATAGTTATAGTTAGGTATGGTTTGGTTTGGTTTGGTAAGGTTTGGTTGGTGAAATATTTACCGTCGTTGGAAAAAAGCCTCTGTTTTCTTGAACTGATAATAAAAATAATAAAACAAAACGCGGCGTTGAGTTCTGCCATTTATGTCTCGAAAATTTGAGTAGAAATTGCGGAATAGAGTATATTAACCTGCTATATAAGACACCGTAGCGTTAGAAACAATAAAGTTAGTGTTTTAATTTTTTTTCTATCTTTGTTTCTCTCTCTCTTTCTTTACGTACCACAACATAAAATGCGGAAAATGCGTGTAAAAATTTTCCCTCTGCATCGTTTGTTTCATATTCATATGAAAATTAAAATTATTTCCCTTGAGGAATTTCGTACGAGGATAATAATTTTGACTAATGGATGATAAATTTGTACGAAGATACTAATAAAATAGAAAATTCGCCTATGCATCTTTTATTTATATGATTTTCGTCGCCATCCAGTGGATTATTTGTTAGACATATTTGAATATTATCTTAGTCATAGGAAATGTAAATAATAATTAATTTAATTAAAATTACATATGATAATAGTTATAATTGTAAAACAGTGAAAAAATATAAAACTTCGTATCAACGTCTTATACCCATACTACAACGGAACGGACTGTCTTAAGTTCCCTCTGCCAATCTTGCTGTGTGCGGGATACAGCGTAAAGTCGACAACAATAGATTTAGGAAATTGTATATATTTTTAAATGTTTTTGGTTATAAAAACGAATTACTTCTATCTCATCATCTTTTTTTATCTTTAGATTTCGGTACTCTAAATGCAATATGTCTAAACTAGCTGTTAAATAAAGTAACCGATAGATATAGATAGTTTCTATCTTTTACCCCTCGTGTTGCAAAATCTCGATATAAGTTTCCTCGACTCGTGTGATTAAGACAAATAGTGCAGATAGATGTCGTCAATGTCAGCGCTAGTTGGCATTACGTCGCTTCGTCTATATAAAAAATGACTTCCGGACTGACTCGGCATCGATACCATCTGCTGTTCTGTAGGATAATATATTACATTGAGAAGATTGTTAAGCTGTTTGAATTTTATATAAAAGATTATAGGTTGCTGGTATTTTTTTTATTACTATTGAAAATTCATCTTTATTTTTGTTTTTGTGGCGGTTAAAAGAAAATTAAGACACTTCTATAAGCTCCTAGCTACTTGCGTGCTTGCGTGTTTGTATGCTTCATTCGAACCTGCAACCACCAGATTGGCAGTCAGGCGCTGACTTATTGTGCCACGATGGGGTCAATGGTGATAAAATAATGTAAAAAAAATTAAATTAGCTTCACGCTGTATCTCGCACACAACAAGGTAGGCAGAGGGAATCTAGTGTTAAGGCACTCCGTTCCCCACTTTCTGTCGAATTCTGGAGGCATTGCGTATTGAGTAGCAGCACGCAACGCCGCGCTTAACCTCAACACCAGAACGAAGAAATGGAAATATAAATTTAAGTAAATATTTCACCTCCTCGAGTGGGGATCGAACCCACAACCAGTCGGTTCTACAGTCACAATTCGTGCCCCTGCGCCACGACTGGCCTCAAATAAAATAATGTAGATAGTAAAAAAATCACCTTATGCCGTTATCATATTTAAATTCACATTCTGGTTTCCTCTCATCCATATAATAGGTCGGTGCCGCCAATTCTTGATTAATATGACCGAACTAAAGAATAAGCCAATGACTCGCAATATAGTTTGAAATATAATCTTCGCAATTTCGGTGTCAGTGCTACCAATTACTAGGCTCATCTATCATGTGGTAATTCTATGAGAAACTACTAAACGGTTTTAATTTTATCTGAATATATGTAGGAATTATTATAACTTAACCTTCTCGTATATATAAGTTTTTTTTTTAAATATACAAATATGTATGTAAAATATTGCATACTTGCTTGGTAGCCTGTATAGATCCCTTAAATATTATAAAAATCTAAGAATATCTTTCATATAATACATAAATGTTAAACTAAAAACTTATTTTTCTAAGTTTTTTTAAAATATACCTTGTTACATTTTAAAAAAGCTTAGAAATTTAATTATTATTTAAATTAAAGACTAGCTTAAACAACGTGCTCAAACAAATATACATCACGTAATTTAAAAAAATAAAAAACACGACTCAACTCGGGGCATTATTAATAAAACTATACAAATATTTGCAGCCAACTAAAGCCTCGTTTATATTCATCCAAGAGAATGCCAACTTAAACCAATAAAGCTCTTAGCCCCAAATTGGCGCGCGTCATGTTGGGCACGTACTAAATGGCCGGATGAATGCCTCGCGACCGGGGCCATACATTTGTCACACACATTCTCTAATATTCCCGAGAATTCAACTTGGATTCTGCATATGACCTGAATTGCAAGGAAAATGCAAGGAATTAGTTGGTTGGTTGTTTAAGTACTGTTTTATTGTAGCTATTGGTGTCGTTACAATCTTAGATAGTGTGAGTATAATTTGTCAAATATCGATGCTTCTTGAATTACTGATTCGAATTATAAAAATTAAATAAATCAGCTTCACGCTGTATCCCGCACACTGCAGATTCGGCAGAGGGAACCTAGTGTTAAACCCCCCATTGCCCACTTTCCACCGAAGTCTGATGATACGGTCTCTACATACCTCTTTTGCCTCGTCCACTGTCATCAACCCCTTCTATGACCTCCGGGGGGTCCTCATGTTTTTTACATGACCTTCCTCCAGTATCTTTAATAGTATTTTCGAAGGTAAACCGAGGTCACTATGTGACATCCTCGCTACTACCTGCCATTCTTTGTATATTTTCATTGCAGATTCGATCAGTTAAGCTGACTTCGCGTATCCTACGATGAGATCGCATCTCCACAGCATTCATATTTCATTCACTCTTCTTCTGTAATATCCACGTTTCGCTGGCGTCAGTACTAACATTGCATTGTGTACGGCCAAACGCGCAGCTGTGCTGATGTTTCGCCGTCTCATCAATGCAGCTAAGGCTCCATTAACCTTGTTACCGGCAGCAATACGCCTTTCCACATCCATCTCGTATCTTCCATCTCTACTGAACATACTTCCCAAATATACCAACTCATTCACTTGTTCTAATATCTTACTATTTACACTTATCACTTATCGTTTGCCTTAATGAGATAAACATTTTAGTAGATATTTCTGTCCCCATCTGCAGCACCTCAACGTTAGTTTAACTTGTTTCTTTCTTTTCATGTTCTTTATTATTTTTAAGCGGTTGAGTTTGTTGCATATATAATAATAATTTTAGTTCCTTTTTATTTTAATGATATATAATTATAATTGCTCTTTTTATTAGCTTTAATTTAATAACAATATTGCTAGGATAAGAAAAAAATAACTTGATTTCATTTGTGGCCCACAAACGTTTTCCAAATTTGCATAGCCCATGTCACCATAAAAAATATGTTGAATGTGTCACCTCACACACACCACACCTCATACAGATGTCATAAAACCATGTCTTGGTTTGGGCACACATATATATATATATATATACAATATGTAAGTATAATGTACATACTTTTAAAAAAACATTACCCTCCTATTGACACTGTCGGATAAAAATTAACTAAACTCAATCTTACCGCTTTTGATGTATTTAACCATCTGTGTCTGTGAGATATGGCTCCCTAGACCTTACGTCTGTCAAATAAGGAAATAGGACGTAATCAGACACACGACACTGTCCCTTGACAGCCATTTAGTGTCCGCTGGTCTCCTGTGAAATAAATTATATATAGCTATATACAGGTGTAATATATTATGTAAATACAGGCTTAATAAAGATTTTTGTTTATTATGGACCATAGTTATTAGTTTAAATCTCATCTTATACACATGCATTTTTCAGTGAAGTTGACTGATATGAGCTTTAACCATTTAAAAAGAATAATCGGTAACAACGAACGGGAAGATTCTTCGTAAAATTTTTTCATCTTCTATATAACTTTAAAAAATAATTAAAACAATTTTATATATAAAATAACTTTGTATATTATAATATATTATTTATTCGAGGCCAGTTGTGGCGCAGCGGCACAAGATGTGACTGTAAAACCGACTAGTTGTGGGTTCGATCCCCACTCGAGGAGATGATGTATTTACTTAAATTTATATTTCCATTTCTTCGCTCTGGTGTCGAGGTTAAGCGCGGCGTTGAGTTCTGCCACTCAACACGCAATGCCTTCATAATTCGGCAGAAAGTGGGGAACGGAGTGTCTTAACACTAGGTTCCCTCTGCCTACCCTGCTGTGTGCGGGGTACAACGTAAAGCTGATAAAAAACAAAAATTATTTATTAACAACGAAAAGTAGTCGAGCACGAATAAATATGTAAGAAATGAATCCCTCGACGCGCTCACCGACACAACACGACTAGATCCTCAGATAAAATGTCCAAAGTATGATTATAATATTCGGTTACAGTATTTCTCGGTCGGGTCCCGCGGGACGTCTGGGCCGATTCACCGCGTCATGCCGTTACTTGAATATTCTATTAACTAACTAAACGGTTTTTGGATCAGTTATGTATGTATATATGTGTGTTTGTATGTATGTATGTATATATATAATTTCTCTTACAAATGGTTCAGTTTTGACTATATATATTTTAAAGTTGCGTTCTGAAGACGCAATAACGAAATAAGAGAAACAATGATAATAAATATAGGTTAAAATTATGCCTAAATTTATCCAAATTAATGAATAGAGAACGAAGTATATAAGTCACTAGGTTATGTCTTTCTAGTCTATTCAGAATTTAGAAGATTAGTGGAAATAAAAAAAGTGTAACAAGAGATTTCAATTGATATAGTTAGTATATCAATTGCGATCTACAGAAGCATTAGCGCGTCCTACTTTTTCAGATCAGACGTTAATATCCTCGAGCCAATATTAAAATACGGTCTGATCCACATTTAATACTTTTAGTAGAAAAACTAAATTAAATATACAACCTCATTTTGAAGCCGTCGTGGCGCAGCAGCATTGTATATGACTGTAAATGCGACCGGTTGTGGGTTCGATTTCCATTCGGGGGTTTGCGGTATTTTCATTTCCTTGCTCTGGTAACAAGAGAAAGCACGGTGTCGTGTTTCGCCACTCAATACACGATGTCTCGTAAATTTGGAGGAGAATGGGAAACCTACCCTACTATATGCAAATTCATAAATTTTTGTTGATCAAAGTTCTTTGTTTTTTGTTCATTGGAATTGTCTTTAAATGGAGGAGTAGGGAATGGAGACATTTGTCATCAGATTCATTCTTTTTACCCCGCAAAAAACGGACGAAGTATGACAAATTGATGTTTCACCATTCAACACGCTGTTCTTTTTTAGTGTATTTTTTTTTTCTACTTAGCTTTATTGCTGTTGACCTGGGATGGTCTTGACAGCGTTCCCGGGCGGGAAGCGTAAAATTAATTCTTATATTATAAATAATTTTATTATACACATTGGTCATAAAATTATTAAAAACGAAAAACTATTTTTGCTTCCTCAGGGTATATTCCGGCTGGCCAGCGAACACGTGATCAGAACAATGCGTCGCGGTCGCGAAACACTATTGACGCTCCTAGAGGCCTTTGTATACGACCCGCTAGTGGAATGGGGTGGTGGGCAGAAACGCCGCGGTGCGAGACACGTGAGAGCCGCGCGGGCGATGCTGGCGGTCAGAGTGCGGGAATTGAAGCACACCGCCAATGAAGTCACGTAAGTTATTTTTTATTCTGTTTAAGGCTTTACAAAAAAATAAACTCTACTCTTCTTCCTATCTTATAACCTACAAACCTTCATCGAGTATGCAGTCAGTCACTTTATATATAGATAGTCCATAACCGGTTATTGTTTTAATTGATTAGTTAAATTTTGATATCGAGATTATAGGTATTGAGGTTTATCGATTTTTGTTAATAATCGATCGCCAGTTATCTATCATCGATATGGAAGTATTTCTTATATATCATCAATAATCGATTATGGATTATTTATTAATTCATCTCTGTGAAAAATTTTGGACTCAAGCAAATTTAAGACTTTCTACATGAATGCTTTTTAAATGCTTATTAGAAATTGAGATCCCGAAATAGTCATGTTGATGAGAAAACAGCTACACTCAATTTTACCTCACACCCGTTTTCCACAAGTTGCCTTTGATGCAATTTAATAGTGTTCAGGCCTTGGAGACTTAAATATATAGCGCGGGGACCGCTTAAACATTCTCTTTGATTATTATTACGATATAACGTATTTTGAATTATTCCCTTTTAGTCGTTAATTTATGACTTTTATACTACGTTGCTAGTTTAATATTTTTTAATTAGGAGAAGTGAAATATAGTATATTTCTTTTCATTTAGCTGTACGCTGTAACTCGTAAATATCAGGGTAATCAGAGGGAACCTAATGTTAAAACTTAAAACACTTCATTCCCGACTTACTGTTTAATTTAAATTTTCCAATATCTCTTGATTGTAACACACTAAAAAGATAAGAATGTTAGTAGCGTGTATGTTTTATGAATTGCTAATTTTATTGATAATGCTACACAGAAACCCTAGATAAAGTCTGTTAGAATATTTAGTATATTTTATACGATATATTTCCTCTAACAATCAAGATAAAGCGAGCCCCAGAAAGCTTTACGCTCCACTGACTGTTTGGTTACTGCGCGCATAATGGCCCGACGACAAAAACATGATCTCATATTCGTTCCCCGACACTTGAAGAAGCAATAAATACAGGCGACGTATCTTTATGACTGAGTTTGGGGCTTAGTATTCCAGCAAGGAGATAAAACCGCGACAAGTTCTACGCAAATATTTACATATTTTTTGTAACTATACGATAGTTACACTTTCTGATACTAGAACCCTTTTCATAAACTCTTTTTTTGTATTTCTTTCATTATCGTGAAAGATTTCAGAAATTATAACATAATATTTTTCAAGTAAATAGCCTTCATATTTCTATTGAAGATATTCCCGCATAAATGTAATCTTAACCTTGATATATCAAGTTTATATTGAACTTGCACGCCATCATACCGAAGCTTTTCTATTTTTGCCGCAAAGTTACCCTTAAATTATGTATGCGGACATTAGCGCGCCATGTAGCTGATTATAACTGTGCACAATTTATTTATTTTCTGTAAGGAAAGCGAAAATGTAATTTTAATTAAATTTTCCCTGTATTCCATGTAAATTATTAAGAACTTTACGGACCACACACGCTTTTAAATATTCGCTAAACTTTTGAATTGTTTAATTGTTTTTTTTTTGTTTTTGTTTCAGCGATCAAATTTTGGCAATACTTCCTGAAGTCATACAATGTAATGATAAATGGTTAGAAGAAAATGAAGAGTTAAGAGCTGTGGATGCTAAGCTCCAAATATGCCACCAGCAAATGGCTCTTATCAAAGAAATCGAAGCCTTCGGCAACAATCTTAGTAATCATCCTCTATACGCTATATCACAAAAATATGCTTCGTACAAGCAAGCGAAAAACGCTGTCGAAGACTCTATGAAAGCTCTTGTAAAAATCCTCAATGATTTTGATACACAAATAGAGAGCTTTAATAATACGAATGAAGTGTTAAATGGACCTCAATTAATGACTTGGGTCCAAGAATTTTCTGGACCACACGAAGACGATGAAAAACCAATTTTCGAACATATAAAAGAATTTTTAACAAACGCTGGACAAAGCTCCATGATAACGCAATGTGAGCAAGCTGAACAAGAATTAAACCAAAGTATGCAGCAAACTAATCATTTGGTTAGATCATGTCTCGAACTCTTGACTCAGTATGTTGCAGTTTCTCAGTACTATCCCCAAAGTCAGACCGAGTACCATCGCATAGTAATGTTCCGTAAGTACCTCGCTACGGCATTGGAAAGTAAGTCACCTGAAGTGTGTCGAGATGTATCCAACCAAGTGACAGCTCTTGTGAACGCGGAATCAAGTTGTGGTGACGCACAACAGATTTTGGCGTACAATTATCGTTTACAGCAAATTAACGCTGAAGTGAACACAACTCTAAATAAATGTCTTGAGAGATTGCAATTGGAAGGTGGCTCCGAAGCCATAATTTTGGCGCAAGATTCTTATATGGAGGCGAAAACTAATATCAGCAATTGGGTGCGAACTGAAGAAGGTGCGGCAGTGGCGTTAGAAAACGTCGTAATTGGCATGCTTTGTAATTTGAACAGACGATATTTAATGTTAGAAAATGGGGCTCAGAGCGCAGGAGATTGCCTCGTAGATTTGACTTCCAGAGAAGGGGAATGGTTTTTAGATGATATGAGTTCTTTATCCATGCAAGCAGTGGAGCTATTATCTTTGCTGCCTTTACAATCTGCTTCAGTCGATGACGCCGCCCTGCCGGTCGCTGTAGAATGTGTTAGAAACGCAAACTTATTGCTAGCGGACTTGGTGCAATTGAATTATAACTTTGGCACCATTATATTACCTGAGGCTTTGAAAAAGGTTCATTCTGAAGACCCGTCGGCTCTACTGATGATTAACGAGCTTAATTCTGTAATTATTAACTCCCCGGTGCCGTTGAATGATTTACTTGCACAATTGGAAATGCACTTTAGATATTTAGTCATGGACATGGAGGTAAGTGACTTCTACATTTAAATATATCTAATAATTACCCAGAATAACCTATAGTTATATCTCCCCGTATCTCTTTTTAAGGTTAAATACAAAATGAATTATTTTATCCATTGTTATATGTTCTAAAATTAAACCATTTATTTCTAGTCACCAGCATCAAGTTCCCAAATATTAGCAGCTGAACTCCGATCTCGTTACGAGCTTCTCCTGTCATCAGCCCCCGAGGGTGAGGGTCAATCAGCCGGTCGTATGCTACTTATGGGTTTCAACGGCTTGTTCGCGGCCGTGGAGCTCCGCGCGCGCGAACTGGCGGACCACCTCGCCGCACCCATACCGCAAGTGTGGAGGAAGATCGATCATATTAACGATGCTATGAGGATGTCGGTTAGTGTTTCCTTTGTTATGTTATTTACTTTTAAGTGCAAAATGTGAATATTTTACTATTAAACTGTATTATTATACGATCTCTTGATATATATGATCTCTTAAAAGTTACTTAATAATTATGAATAATTATAATTGTAATAATTTATTTAATTAATATAAATAGTTAAGTTAACTATGTAAAAACGAAAATTTAAATGTCTGGACTAGAATTATATTCTGTTCTAAACCTAGTTCGAGTATCAGAAGAAAAATAGAAACAGCTAACTGGCGTAGCGCAGTTATTTATGTTTTATGTGTTTTTTTTATTACCTAATATATAATAAGAAAAACCGCCCTAATCTCAATTCCAGGCGGCAATGCAAAGTCCAGCTCTCCGTTCTATCCTCGAGGATATATTCATCGTACGCCGCATACAAACAGTGGCTGAAGTGTTCGCCCTCTGCGCGCAACTAGCAGCCGCCTTCCGAGGGGACGGGTATACGCAGGCGCTGGTGGATGATAGCGCCTTGTGTAAACCTGTTAAAAGGTAAGCGTTTTTTGAGGTTTCATGTCTTTTTTCTATAGTCTATTAACTTTAATTTGCGGCTTCGCACTCTTGGTCAAATGGAAATACCTAAGTATTTCTAAATCCGAGATAACTCCGAACGTAGGTACAGCAAGTTACATAGAAATGATTAATGTGATATAATGTAGGCAATGACAACAAAAAAAATTGAAAATATTTTTTTCGATTTGAGCCAGTAGTTACTGAGAACAGCAGGTTCAACCAAACAAACTGTAATTATTAATTATTATAAAGAAATTTGTTTAGAAATTAAAAGAAAATAGGAGAAATATTGAGAAATAATGTGTTTTCAATCATTTATTATTTAAGGGCTAATGTTGTGTAAATAAATATAAGGGAAATCTATTGTTGTTAGATGAATTTTTAATATGATGTACTCCACCAATCGAAAGAAATATTACAAAGACATCAATTGAATTCAATGTTACAGAATAAGATGTAATATTCAGAAAAAAAAAACATTTTTTCTATACCTTTTAAGTTATTTCCTCCTTTTTTGTTTAAAAAAGAACATTTTTACAATTATATCCCTCAGGGCGTTTAATAAAAACTTTTCGAAATACCGTCGTCGTCGCCCCTAACTTATTTTAAACTTGCTTATTCTTGTCGAGAAACTAACTTTATAGTCGCGTGATAAATGGAATTAAACTTGCATTTTAACTGTAAAGAACGTTTTTAATACAAATTTACTGCTTTGTAATGGATTCCAAACAATATATATAAAAACATATACTCGATGTTGATCGAAATTATTAGTACCCAAAAAAAACAGTAAAATTTCTTCTTCTTCTTCTTTCTATATATAAACTTTTCTATAAAGAATTTTATTCTCTCCTTTTCGTAGAATTTAAAATAGAGTCGAAAATATTTCTTTCACATATACAGATACATATCTAGACGATCGTAGTGTAGTAGTGGATATTGTAAATAAATCTAGGATATACGTTTTAAAAGATAAAATCGTGTAATTTATAGTCTAATAATAAATAAATGTAAAGTCTTAGTTAATGCAAATATTAACTGTATTTATTTTTGAAACTTCTACGTCTATGAGAATAAAAAGAGGACAAAACTGTTCACAACGTTATTGTCATTAATGACTTGCACTCTTAAAAAATAAACATTTTTTTGGACGTTCCATATCGAAATCCTATCTAAATCCTACTAATATTATAAATGTGAAAGTGTGTGAGGATAAATGTGTGTTCCACTTTCACGCAAAAACTACTAAAGGGAATTTGATGACTAGCAGTAATATTTTTCATATATTAGAATAGCACATAAATCTAGTTTATTATAAATAAAAAATGTTAAAACTAAATACAAAATATTATGGTTAGCTTACTATAATTTCAGATTCACAGCGGAATATGTATCGCGATGCGTTTTGGGTATACATTCTAAGGCCCTAGCGTCAGTACTGTGCCTGCTATTACGGCGTGCCAGACTCGACTTACACGCTGAAGTCGAACAGAAGGAGATAGGTATGTATCAAATATATTTAATGCTTTTTGGCGCGGCGTCTGTCTGTAAGTGCAACGGTTGTAGGTTCAATTTTCAGTCGATGGTACGTGGGGATCAGACTGTTTATTGGATTTATTCAGATTAGGACACTCCATCTTCTCTGATATATGCGGTCGATGCAGTGTGAAGGCGTTGAGTTCTGCCACTCAACACGCAATACACATTCGTCGGAAAATGGGAAACAGTAGTAGTGTCCTAACACTAGATTTCCTCTGCCAATCCTGCTGTGTGTGAGATACAGCGTGAAGCTGAAATTGACAGTGTGAAACTAAAAATCAATGACTATATGCAATGGTATCAAAGAAGAAGTTGAACATTTTAATTACTTCAAGTTCTAATAATTGTAGAGATATTTTTTTATCTCAATTTGTTTAGTTAAATATAATCTTATATACTTCACAAATATAGTATAAAACCTTTAATAGTTTTACTTAACACCACTTCTCTCGGGAATCATTAGGAAATTTAATACTTTATTTAAATTTTTGCCATTTAAATAACTTAAAACTATCCAAAGATAAGACACGTTTCATTTCACATTTCGAGGTGAAGAAGCTTACGTTTCTAATAAATGGCATGTAGATGCAGATTGAGTCTATCGATTATGCTAATCTCTAAGACGGAAGAGCTCTACGGAAGATCAGTTTGCTCTCACACTACCCTCACCTACACTTGCGTTATATATTAGCTTTTCGTTATTAAATGTGTTTTTTTATGTCTTACATTTTTTTTATAGTGTATGTATATTGATTATTATGTAGTAGATGGTTATTATAAAATATTTATATAGTTATGTTTATTGTTTTTCGTTGTAAGTAATATACTGTTAATTTGTTAAAGTATTTGTGTGACTGTAAACAAGTGTTTACAGTCAGTGACTGCAAATGGTGGCGGGGGTGAGTCTGAGTTCCGCTTGGAAGAATGAATTATTGACTTTTTTTATTTGTTCACTCTGGTAACAAAGCAAAACGCGGCGTTGATTTCCACCATTCAACATGTAATACCTGTAGAATTCAGTACATGAACTAAGTGTCTACACTAGCTTCTTCCTATCCTGTTAAAAAATTATATGTAATTTTAAAATAAGAAATGTAAATAAGAATTAAAACAATAAAATAGTAGTTATTATACAATGCACCATATAATAATATATTTTTTGTTAACTCCAGGAGCGTCATGGAGCGTAACACTCGAGTCCCTCTGCGACAAAGTGCGCGCGCCGCCGCTGGGGCTGGCGTCGCGCGCGTCGTCGCTGGGCGCGGCGCTGCAGAACGCGCGCGCGCGCGTGCTGCGCGCCACGCTGCTGCAGCGCGCCGCCGAGCGCGCCCGCGGCGCCGCGCGCGCCGCCCGCCTGCGCGCCGCCGCGCACGCGCGCCTGCACGCTGAGGTCAGCATTGCATGTCACTTTTGTTCGAAATATTTTGAGGCCACTAAGTGTGACTGTAAAATGAGGAAGTGAAATATTTATTTACGTTTATATTTTCATTTATTCGCTCTGGTGTCGAGGTACAGCGCGGCGTTGAGTTCCGCCACTCATCAAGCAATACCTCCAGAACTCGGCAAAAAGTGGGGAACGAAGTGTTTTTGAACCTTGGTTTCCTCTGCTTACCCTGCTGTGTGCGGCGTTAAGCTGATTTTGAGATTTCAAAATATTTTAGGCTTATTAATTTTGTAGCAAATATTTTAATTTCAAATGAAAATTTTAATTTCTGTGATATAAATAAAATAAATGGCTTAAAATTATTATTGGATTTGTAAAAGAAAGAATTTAGAGTGAAAAACGTATATATTAATATATACAGGTACTAACATCCCGCTCCGAGGGCGGCAACACGTCGGCCGCAGCAGCAGCAGCGGGCGCGAGCGCGCTGGGGCGGCGCGCGCGCGAGCTGGGCGCCGCGCGCACGCGCCTCGACGCCGCCGCGCAGCGCACGCAGGCACTGGTCAGTGCTGCGCATCAGAGGTCAGTAGCAGCAACAGTTATACATATTTATTTTTGTTTATTTATGAGAGCTGTCGATGATATTGATAATTACGTGTACGAAAATGTTGTATATGATTATTTTATATTTTTTATTGTAGATTATGTAATATTAAGAAATTATATTTATATATGTGAAGAGACCTTTACGCTTTGTTTTACAAAATAAAAGGTTAAAGAACCAACCGAGACATTGCAAAAATACAGCATTAGAGAAAGAACAAAATAAATGCAAATATAATCATCTCCAAGTAAGAATTGAATTTGTTTAGTTAAATCATGTCATATTATTTATTTTTAGCAACCTTAATTATATACAAATTCTAATATAATAATTTTGATACATAATGCAATGTATATACTAATATAATAAAGCGGAAAAATATTTGTTTGTTTAAACGCTAAGATCTCCTAAAGTACTGATCAGATTTTTTTTGTTTTGTATGAAAGCTGCATTCTTAAGGAGTGCTATAGGCTACATTACATTATAGTTTAATTTTGAGTTAACCTTAAATAATTAAAGTAACTAGAAACGCCATCGTGTTACTTTAACCGCGTGCTAAATCAGTACATTATACTGCAGAAACGTTCAGTTTCATTAGTTCCAAAATAAAGTCCGCGACACCGTATCTGTATATGTTATAAATAAGTTATAAAAAAACATTTTGCGGCAAAAAATGATTAAAAATTGAAAGGCGATATTTCAACGTTTATTATTAGACAAAGATATTGAACCTCACGAGCAAAAGTTATTCCATCATCAAGAGTTTTTTTTTTTAAATAAGCGTTGTCTTATACAACATTCATTTGGACGTATATTTTTCGAGATAATGTAAAATTAAAATAATTTAACGCTCTGTTCCGGCGCAAGCCTAGCCTCGAGTCCCGCGGGGAGCGCACTTGCTGCGGATTTCATCCTCTCAGGCAGCCACGTAGTGCCTGCACTGTCTCAAAGTTATAAAAAATTATTGAATATAATATGTGTTAATGAATACATAATAAAAGAATTATAGGTGAGATACGGGCGAATCCGCAAGTGGGCCGTTAGTAAACCTATAAATGTAAAACTTAAACTTATTCAACATTTTTAAATTTAAAAATGCTTAAAAATAAAAAAATATCATTTATCAATTCAATTTCAACATTTTTTTTTATACTAATACTATGTTACTCCAACAGAGTGAAGTGGGGCGCGGGCGCCAACCCCGCCCTGCAGACGAACCTGCACACGTTCGAGAGCAGCTGGGCGGCGCGCACTCGCCGCGCCGCGCGCCTCGCTGCGTTGTGCGCCGCGCTGGCGCCGCACGCGCGCGCCGCCGCGTTAGGCGCCGCGCCACGCGGGCAGCGGGCGGCGGCAGGCGCGCGATCGGCCCGCGGTGTTTGTGCTGCGCTCGCGCATTGGGAGAAGGTACGTAGAACGCATGTACGCAATTCAACGCGAGGCTAAAAAAATCTTATTAAATATTCAATTCTCCTTTTTTCTATTTATCTATATTATTTTATTTAAACATTTTAACCATAAGTTAATATATTATGTTACAGGCCTGCGCGTTGGCTGAGAAGTATTCATTACAAGTATCACCTGTTGAAGAATCGCTCATGGAAATGTTACATCCAGAAGGAAATATTGATGCACAATGGGTACGTTCATAACTTATGTGTTTTTTTTATAACTACTATTTTTTTTGTGTCTTATACATATAATAAAATTGTAACTGATCAGGTGTCCGTGAACGAAATATGACAATCCCAACAAAAACATAAATGTGAAATGAAAGCCAAGTTCAATATTATGATATATGCTTTGGTTGTTGATTCCAGCGACAAAAGAAATGAGATCTGGCGTTAAATCTAAAACCAATTGCATCATCATCAACTTTTATTGCTATTCTTACATTACAGGCACTATTGGTAAATGTTTCTAATAGAATCTATTTATTGAAAAATTATAAGAAAATAATAAACAAAATACTAATTTTCGGTTTATTCCTTTACGTACACCAAATTACTTAACAGGATGCCCAATTTCACAATTTCGTCGTTTAAATTAAGGTCTAAAGGTCAATCAATATGTGGTAAAATCGAAGGTTTTGGACGTTATTATCTTAATAACCATTTGAGCTGTGTTTATGAAATTTGATGCACATATGTAGGTAGCAGGTTTCAATTGAGTCAAATTTTGCAGGTTTAAACCTCTTAAGTGGGATAAATCTTTTTAGTTATGAAGGTGTAAAAAGTGGCTTTGAATGCTCGCCAGTTCTGTATTACTGAACTTGGCTGATACGTTGATTAAAACCCATAATAATGATTTTTAAAAATTTTGTCTGTTTGTTGAAATGCAGTTTTCACAATTTTATTATCTTTAAAATGATAATGTTACTAGATAATGAAAGTAATTAAATTTGAAAATTAATAAATGTGTAGTTGCCACAGGCGTTGTCGTGAACTGCTCGCTGTTTCGTATATATTGTACTTAATAAAGGCAAAAATAATTACAGTCATACAAAAATATTATTTAATTTACTTTGTTAATGTAATTCGAATTATTAAATGCTAATATAATATAAAACAAATTGATCACTGGATTGTAGTGGACGTGAACTTATATACATATTTCCACGGCCGACAGGTATCGTCGGTGGCGGCGCTCATCCGCGAGACGACGTGCGCGCACGCGGCGGCGCGCGGCGCGGCGCAGGGCGCGGTGTTGCGCGCCGCGGCCGCCCAGCGCGCCGCCGCCCGCCGCCTCGCGCGCGCCGCCTCCGCGCGCCTGCCGCTGCTGCTGGACCTGCGCGCGCCGCTGCACGCGCTGCTGGCCGCGCACGACGTGAGTTATTGTTACTTTTAGTTGAAGATGCCACGTAAGTGTCCAACTGAAACTAACAAAGAAAATAATCTTTATATTAACATTTTTATTATATTCCATATTTATAAATGTTTTTTTTTTACAATAATTTATAAGAAAATATCCATATTTAACAGGGAGACAATCCCGCCCAAGAGTTCTGGACAGCCTGGTCCGCGGCCTCCGACCGCCTCGAATTGGCAGCAGCGGAGGCTCCCGCGGAGGCCGGCGCGGACGCCCCGACACGTGCGTCCCGCGCCGCCGCCGACGCGCTACTGAAGGAGCTACCCATGCTCGTGGACATGATGTTGAGGTGAGCTACAGTACAGTATGGGCGATTAATCGTGGCCACAACGAAATTAAAGTAAAGTGCATTACTTTAGCACATTGTTCACTCTTGGAGGGAATAAGAAGCTAATCGTAGCGAAGGGGCACAAGCGTGGTGTTGTAAACGCATTAGGTCCCAACCTAATGTTTGATTTCGAGAAAACGAAATATTTAATATTTTATTTGGTACTGGTAATGAGGCAAAACCCAGCACTGAGTTCGTCCACTCAACACGCAATGCCCAATGGGTACAGAACCCAAAAAAGGTAATTATTAATATTTTATAATATTAACAAAATGAATATGTTCCAGATTACCCTCTGCGTCGGAGAGCGGTCGTCGTCTCACGCGCCAGGCCGCCGTCTCTCGCAATAGATTGTCCATCAGACACGGTAATAATATATCATAAATATATAATATTATAAATATATAATTTAACATAACTGCTTCTTTCTCTTCAAATTGAAATAACACAATTGATAAAGATTTTTTTTAAATATAATGGCGGCCTTTAAAAGACCGTCTATCTGTCAGTGATATTTTTCAGTCAACCCAAATAGAAAAATCTATTAAAAGATAAGCGGGCATGACGCAGTGTAAAAATAAAAAAAATAATATATAACTATCTATCGGGAAGGCAGGTCCCAAGGAAAATATACACATATTTCTCCTGTGATGAGTTGGAAGCGATATGTAAAAATCAAATTGGAAATTAAAATCTTCTAATCATTTTTTTTTTATGTCACGCAAAGTTATATCAAAACAATATTGGAGGCAACATTATTATTATTGTGATTATTTAATACAAACCAACCTAACACTCTGGCACCATCGCAGGCGGCGAGCAGCGCAGCGCGACGGGCGCGGGCGTGTGGAAGCGCGTCCGCCTCAAGCTGGAGGGCCGCGAGCGACACGCGCACACGCACACACACGCCAGGGAACAGGTACGCTATATACCTCTTTATCTATATAAACTAACGAACTTTTTCACATGTGGATGTGTGCCACATGTGTGTGAGGTTACATGTGTATATTTAAGATGACATATATAGATGTGATTATATGTGAAGTAATGTTTAAATATGTTTATTTAGTATAATATATATGAATTTACAGGTGGACTACATAATAACGGAAGCGACCAGCGCAGAGAACCTTTGCCTCATGTACGAGGGCTGGATGGCGTGGGTGTGAGCGGATCCCCCGGCACCCCCTGACGCCCCCCGGCACCCCCGGGACTCACCGGCACAACCCGGACCTCCGGGAGCTCCAGGCCCCGCGCCCGCGCCGCCCGGCCCGTGCGCCGGAGCCACGGAGTCACACGACGAGTTGACACCCTGCGACCGTCGACCTGCCACTGCGACAGGGGTCCACTTGACAAATAATGACCCCGATCGACCTCTAGTGACCCCTATTGACCACTATTGACATACACGTATGTAAATTTTAAATCAAATGATCCACTTTGTTACCATATCATTAGGAGCCCTATAAACACTAGGGCTATGCTTTGTGCGGACGCCCTAGTGACAATTATAGTTTTCTAGTGACTTCAATTGAGCTCTAGTGACCCACAACAATTTCAATTGCAATGATCTACTCTGTCTGCAAAATATTTCGAGCCCTATCAATCTCCTTTCTTTGCAGAACCCTAGTGACTAGTAAAAACGTTAATAGGTATTTTCATTAACCTTAACCGCAATTTATAAGGTCAAAGTTAAATGATTAATAATCTTGACTCCGATTGACCACTAATAATTCCTATCGACCATAATGATCTAATATTCAAAGGCAAAATTTAAAATTAATTCTTTCGTCTATATAAGTATTTGCCCCTTGTGACCCCATTGACCCCGTATCACTTTGTCTGGAAATATAGATGTAGAATCATACAAATAAATCATATAAATGTTGTAAAACGCTATTCATCATATGACACCATAAATTAGATAATGAAGGAGATACCCAGTTCACATCCATGGATAGTAATGCTTAGATGTTTTTGGAAGTGAATAATTAATCAGTTTTACATTTAATATGATGGAACCCTAATTATTAGTAGAAAAAATATATACATTTGCATAAGATCGTTAGAAGGTAGTCGGCAGGTCGATGTTAGGTTTAGACTTACTTAGTACGGCTTTTCATATAACGAATACGATTCTCGCGAAATGTGAGGAAAAAATGGATAAACGGTTTAAAAAAAATAATAAACTTCGCTTCGACTTCGACTCTGTATGCTAATCGCTTATACAATTTACGGATAAGTAACGATTTATTATATATTAGTGTTTATTATTACTATTATATTACTAGTGGGAGCTTGTTTTCTACATGTTCATTGATTTTTTTTTGTTATTATTTTAGATTGTAGTTTTTTTTTTGTGGTTCATGGATAAACCCATATTATGTGGTGTAGTATTTCTATTTAATTTTATTGATTTTAAAAACAATACTACTTAAATAGTGTTATATCACTGTTCTTTTCTATCTTTATTTCTAATCTATTAAATTTAATTATATCAAAATAATCTTGTTCAATAAACAATATATGATTTTTCTGTATTAATTTACTCAAATATTTTTGTGCCAATCATTATTGTAACATTTAAAGTATTTCATAATAAATCTTCTTGGACATAATAGTTGTAGGTTTAAAATTCGCTTGAAGGAATTTTTACATCGATAATATAGATTCTGCTCTGATTTAAGTCGAATAAATGCTGCGTTGAGATACGTCACTGTACACAATGTCTCTCTTTCACTCTCTTTATTTTTCAATAATAGTATAAAAATAAAAACTTATATTTTTCTTTTTCATGATGTATATAATATATTTACATACATATTTATATTCTAAATATACACGTTAACAGTAGGACTTGTATTCGACTCCCGATTGGATTAAAAAAATAAAATTAAGCGCTTTCAACATACTTGCTGGATTTAATCTATAACAATTTAATACAACTTAAGTATGTATTTTAATGTTCAACAGAAAACAAGCTCCATTATAATATATATGCATTTAGCCCGTATGTGTGTGCGTGTGTTTGTCAGTTGACCTATTAACTTACTTAAACTTACCTTTTAGAGTAAATGCGAAAGTGAATGCTATTTATTTATACTTAATTAAACAAAAATATTTCAAGTTAATAGAAAATATGTATTTAATTAATATTAATATAAAAAATGTAGTCTCAGATATTTTTTTATATTTCATGTTTAGATTCTCTGTCATAGAAATTGGTGATTTTTCTTAAATAATGTTTCAGCATTCACTGGGTGTGGTTGTATCGCTTTGTATTTTTATTATTAAATAAATGGTGTATGTAAATGTGTTGTTTTATTTTGATACCCTTTTATATAAAAATTAATAATTTAAAAATTACAACCAGTTATATTTTGGATATATAAGCTTCCCTATCATTTATTTATTTATTTAGACACATAACATATACAACATTCATAAAAAAAATAAAAATCTTAAGCATCTAAGTTTTAAAAACTTATATGTAATGCCACTTACAGGCGTGTACAACATGCACCAAATCAATGTGTAAGATCTATATTTTTATAATATAATACTACTGTGGTTTAATTAATAATTATACAATAGACAATAGAGAAAAACAATTACGAATCACATCTAATTGGGAATTCTATCAATCAAGAGTGCACGACAACCAGTAGTGGCGCAGGGGCCCAAAGTGTGCCTGTAAATCAACTGGTTGTGGATCAATCCCCACTCCAGGAGATGAAATTTTTATTTTCATTTCTTCGCTCTGGTGTCGAAGGGAAAGTTCAGCGATGAGTTCCGCCACTCAATTCAGCTCCAGAAATTGGCAGAGAGTTGGGAAAGGAGTGTCTTAACACTAGGTTCCCTCTGCTTACCCTGCTGTGTGCAGGATACATCGTGAAGCTGAAAAAAAAGAGTGCACGAAACTGACAAAGTTTTAGAGAGAAAATATCTTTAGGTTCATTAGAGCCATGTGTTAAATGTAAACACATGCAAGGTATCGGTGAATTTTTACCAAATGCAGTGCAATGAAAGAGTGGTTGAAACATAGGAATAGGGCGTCGGGGAATATAATAAATAGTAATTTAAGTTTAAAAACTTTAAGAAGCTGGGGGCTGTCAATAAGATTGTTGAAAATTTTGTACATAAATATAAAATCCAAAAATGTTCTACGCTTACTTAAAGAAGACATTTTAAAATACTTTACTAGTTTTTCATGGTATGGTAAGTGGCATAAATAATAATCGTTTTTGGATCCTTTCTATTCTCAGTGTATGGGTAGCGTAGTGAGGCCTCCATACAACAGTACAATATTCTAATAGGCTGCGAACTAAGGCGTTATACAAGCTAGTGCATGTCTGTGATCTTTTAAAAAAATTGCTATTTCTGGTGATAAAACCTAACATTTTAGATGAACGCTTAACAGTATTATCTATATGAGGCACAAAAGTTAATTTTCTTTCCACTATTATACCTAGGTCCCTAATATTATCTACTTCTTGAAGTACCTTGCCGTCGATAAAATATTTTGATCTAGTGAAAGTGTAAATTTTATAAAGAAGCATCTATATATATAAAAGGACTTGTGCTGACTGACTGAGGTAAGACGCACGCAGAGCCGTAACCGCTGATGGTAGAAACGTGAAATTTGGGCAGATATTTATTTTCATATTCTGGACATCCACTAAGAAGGGAATTTGAAAAGTTTTAACCCTAAAGGGATGAAATAGGGGTTGAAAGTTTGTATGGATTTTTTTTTAACCTGTACCGATTTTTATAAAATTTGAAATTCAGACTCTTAAAAATATTTCATTGAACACGTATTTCATGGTTTTTAAGAATTCACCCCCTAAGGGTTCAAATAAAGGGTTGAAAGTTTATATGGAAAAATCTTTAAATTGCCACCGATTTTTATAAAAATTTAAATTCAGACTGTTAAAAATATTTTATTGAACACGTTTCGTGGTTTTTTTAGAATTCACTCCTTATAAGCGGGCGAAGCCGCGCGCGTCCTCTAGTTTATCTATATTTAGTTCCATTCTATTAACACGACACCAATTACATAACGTGTGTAAATCGTGCTGCAGCATGAGAACATTGTGCATTAGTCTCAGATTTTATAGTTCGGGCAATTTTCAAGTTATCGGCGAATAAACAAGGCTTTCATGAAATAAAGCTATTAGGCAAATCATTAACATAAACATTAAAAAGAATTGGCCCCAAGTGGGAGCCTTGTGGCATTCCCGAGGTTATATTATGAAGCGTCGATTCATACCCCTTAACAACTACCAAGAAAAACCTATCAGTCAGATAAGAGCGAATCCAATTGTATTATTTATTGTGTATGAAAAATTATTTTTTCATTTTTGGGAAAAAAAATATAATTGTATTAGGCTCTTATGGAGTAGTTAAAATTATGGTTTCATTTAAAGTGGTGCTAACACTTCCATTCAGTATAATGAATATTTGAAAATATAATATAAAGTTGCGACTAATGCTTTGGCACAGTTTTTGATAAAAATTGGTGGGATTCCTTCCTTTGGGATTTCGAAATTGGTGGGGCCTGAACTCTTATGAGCGTCAAGTGAATTTAGTTTTTTTTTATTATTTCTTTAGATATTTTAGAATTACCAAGACATATGTTGTTTTGTCCTATGTCATCGAGATTCAGATTGTCTATATTTGAATTACTTGGGTCTGTTGTAACGTAAGATTTAGAAAATGAATATAGCAAGTATGTTGCAAATGGCTGATCTATCGGATTCATGAGTCACTCCATTTGTCATTATATTTGCATAAAATAATGATGTTATAATTTATTAGGAGTAATACACTGAAAAATGCTTGAGTTTTGGTTCATAGGCCTCTGGTATTTTGATAGTAAATAGATATACTATCCATAATGCGTAAAATTCCGAAACATTATTTTAAATTAGAACAAGAACATCTTTGTCTTTATGAAATATGTAGCCCGAGTCATCATTTTTACTCATAAATGTACGTCCACCTCGGACCCACACGTATTTATAGCCCTTTTCTTCCGTTGTGTCTGGCTGGCTGCCGCGTGTAATGATTTATTTGTAGTAGACAAGTATTCCATGATGAAAATTGCTAACGTGGGTCCCGTATACCCAGATGGGAACTATTTAACTATTGATCTATTGTCACTTGGGCTCTTTAGTCTGTTGAACTTTGTGACTAATGCCAAAAAGGAGTCCGGAACTCTTGTGTTGCTAAGCTCCACTTTTATGGAGCATGGGCGCTTAACATCAGGATTGAGTTATCTGTTCTTGTCACATGGACAATGTTTCCATCTTTAAGACCAAGTTCCACCACTTTGCTGATTTCTTTTACACTAGTAATCAAGTTCTCAATTTTATCCTCCAGTCCATACAGTTGTATATATTTTATATAAATATATGTACTAAAAATATTATCAAATAAAATGTTGTGGATGTGGGTTGTTAACTAATAATATACTATATCAATTTTTATTAACCACAAATTTGAACATTAAAAAAATAATTATCAAGTATAAAATTATGAATTAAAGTTATAAAACCTATTATATTAAATCAAAAAAAATAAATCAGCTTCACGCTGTATCCCGCACACAGCAGTGTAGGCAGAGGGCCGAATTCTAGAGGTATTGCGTGTTGAGTCACACTTTGTGCTGCTGCGCCACGACTGGTCCCATTTATTCATTTCACACAGTTTATAAATAAACATTAAAAAATTTAAAATAAAAAAAAACTTTAATATTGAATATTTTTTTATTTCATATACAGTGGCTAGCTCCGGTAATAAACAAAGTCGTGTAATTTACATACAAATAGCTTCAATAAAACTAAATAAAATTAACAATCATATTTATAATAATAACTAATTTTCTACTAACAATATGGCCTTATTATAATATAAAATATATTTAATTTATAGTTTTAAACTCAGTATTTTTTAAATACAAAGTAGATGTTTTAACAATTAAAAACATTATTAATAATCACCCAAATTATCGCCAAATAATATATTAATAATACTAAATTCCTCTATATAATAGTTAAAATCATATCTTAATGTATGCTCAAAAAAGATCGAAATCTATATAATAATGAAAAAAACCAGGAATTCTTTTTTACTTTACAAAATGCAGTAAAATGTATATGAAAAATTAAATCAATTATATTTTATTGGTTTACAAATACAAACAAACGAAACTATAAGCAAAAATACATAAACAATTTAAAGCATCCTGAAAGAAAATATTTTTTTTAATTTAATATATGATTAATGAATAGCTTTGTTTGCATTTAAAATGAGTGAAGATTTGATTCCCATTATACTAAGAATGATTTTAATATTTTATAATATGGTTACATACATGTATATGTGTAATATACTTCGCCGTTGCTCTATTTTCTAGCAAAAGACACTCCTTTAAGATAAAAAATTAAGAGTAATTAAAAATGTAATTTATATTTATATTGAAGCAGGAGTCTTTATAAAATAATGTTATTACAATTAATCGTTTTGATTGTAGTTTTAGCTTCACGCTGCATCCCGCACATGGCAGGATAAGCAGAGGGAACCTGGGAACTTAATGTTAAGACACTTCCGTTCTTCACTTTACGCCAAATTCTGCAGACAATGCGACGTGAGTTGCGCAACTCAACGCCGCACTCAGCCTCGTCGTCATATAAAATTATATAAGAGATAAAGATTTAAATGAAATGTTAAACATATTATTGATTATCTTGAAGTAAAACTGATCACAGCTAAGCTATTTACAATATTAAAATTGCACATTATTTTATGTTTTAAATGACTTAATTATATGTAGCTAAATAATAAAATTGAAAATTATGATAATAGGATTAGTAAGAAATAAATATATTGTCCCTTACAAAAATTCTATTTTTGAAAAATTTATTTATCTACGAAATAAACTCCATTTCATATTTTAGATGTTCATGTGCTTGACAAAATTAAGTTATCATCTTTTAAAAAAAGCGTTTTTTTTATTTTTCATTTAAAAATACTTTTTTTTGTGTTATAAATAAAAACCGTTTCACCAGCACTCTTAAAGTTTTATATTTTTTAAGATTTTAAATTGAACTAAGTTTCGAGTGACATGCTTGTTACTAATTTAATAATGCGGATATAAAATTTTATTCATTAAATTAATTTGCGTGACGCAAACATCGAACCTGCTGTAACAACAAAGTATGTCACACCTTTTCTCTTGAACTACTACTGTAGATTTAAATGAACTATTTTTCATATATTTATAAAGCTTTTTTTTAGTTGTTAAAGCATCCTTTAGTTCATATGATAAGGGATTTTGAAATATGTCAAAATATGTTTTTTCGTTTATTATTGTCATATCATTGTGTGATAGTGAACGTAGTAAGAGATAAGAATTTACATATTTTGTGTTAAGCGATGGGATAGACGTGGATTTTTTTAGTTGTATTGGATTAGTATTTGTATGTGTGAAGCGAAATTTCGAAGTATTTATTTGGTGGAATTCTAGAGTAGTTGGTTGGCGGAATTTCGAAGGACTTGGTTGGCGGAATTTTAAAGTATTTGGTTCGCATAATTTTGAAGTTGGTGTCGGAATACATTGCGAAATGCACGGTGGGTGGAATAGCGGATGCTATCGCTGCTGTTGTCTTCGGAACTCGACCAAGTCGTGTAACTGTGCCTTGTACAGCTGCGTGACGTCATGCAGGTCGAGGCGGAGTTCTGCGAGTTGTTCTTCTTTTTCACCGTACATCTGGAGGAGAGCGTCGTATTGTTCTTGTACACTCTGTAAGGAAATGAGTTTAAAATATATGAGCGATTGTTTCATCATTATTTAAATTTATTTATAAACAATAACAAGTTCAAATTTAAGACAAATGAAAATTACATAAACATTTATCTTTAAAATACGCCAACACAAAGAAATTATTAATATAACAATTATTTTTTGAAAAGTTTTTTAATTCAATAATGGTATAATGAGGTTATAATAAATTCAAGTTTTAAAAATTACATTCCTATTCATTTTAATTTTAATACTTTAAGATCAATAGTAATAAATTAAGATATTGAATACTTTAAGATCAATAATAATAATACTTTGTGATTTCATAATTTTATCAACAAGTAAAGTCCAATTTGTCTGCAGGATTTATTACTCTTTATATTTGTTTTAAATTATATTTTCAGGATACTACTCTTTATATACCGTTTTATATAGCTATTTTACGTTGCCACCCTGAAGTCAGTTGTTGCCAGCATCCATGTGCGTAGATTTGATTTTACGATTATTCTAGCTTTTGAAAATTCCCTCCCGAGTGAACAATGCGCAACAGCTCAGAGCACCTAACTTCAGCAAGTACGCACCTGGTACTCCTGCAGGCGGTGGTGCGCGTCGGCCAGCTGCTGCGCGAGCGCGCGGCGGTCTGCCGCGAGCGCCGCCAACGCCGCGCCCTGTCCGCGGCGCTCGCCCTCGCGGCGCGTCAACGCCGCCAGGTGCTCCTCCACCGACACCACACCTGTGTTCACGCCGGCGCTCGGCGCCATGCCCATGTTGGAAGTTGTTGCCTCGTCCTGTTACAGAAAACCTCATTATTTTTATGAAAGTTACTGTACATAATAAAACTCTATACACATATATAACCCATCCAGTATTTTCCATACACTTTTATTATACACAAGAGCAATTATATATTTTTTTATTAAAAGAATAAAATAGTAATATAAAAAAAATGTTTATTCATGGTGTATTTTGCTTGGACCCATATCAAGTGGGTAGAACAATTTGTAATTTGCCTTTTTTTTGCAGCAACCATTGTGGATTAACAACAATATAATAAAGTAAAAAGATGTGATATTATTAAAGTGAACGAAAGAAATTTATTCGATTACATTAGGTTTTCAAAGTAGCAAACCTCAACTTAATACTTATAATATTTACTTATTTAAAACTGCAATATGTCAACAGAGAACTAAACATATTCTAGAAAAACTGACCGTTTGCCAAAATGAAGTGGAGAACGTGTCGGAGGCGACAGAGTGAGACGGCGATATGTCGCCTCGAGTCGATATTTGCTCCTGGAAATAATAATTCATTTAATATAATATGACTAAGAGAAATAAAGGCTGGTCTTGGCTCTGGGGCACACGTCGTGCCACAGTGGTACAGCTTCCGCTATAAATGCGGTTGGGTCACTTGAGATAACGATAATAGTTAAATCATTTTCATTTTTTAACTTTAGTGTACAAAGTGCAAAGTTAAATTCCGCCGCTGGGCAAGCAATGTCTCGAAAATGATCCCAGAGTATATGACGGAGTGCCTTAATATTACGTAAAATTACAACACCAAAACCACATTAAAATATTTTCAAATCCACTGTCACCTCATAGCACACCAACTTCCGTACCTGTAATATAGCATTGCGTTTCTTCTCAGTGTCCAAAGCGGTGCGTTCAGCGTTTAGTTGTGTTTCTATCTCGCTCACTTTCGCACGTAGCGCCGCTATCTCCTTCTCGCTCTCTTCACGTAACTTGTCTAGTTCGAGGGTTTTTCTAAAAAATGAAGAAAATTAACATTTTACAAAATTAACACAAATTAACATAAAATTTTGTATGTAAAGTTTTGAAGGATATTTTTTTGATTATTATTCACAAAGGTACGGAAAATATTCCAAATTAATGTAGCTGAATCCGAACTACGTCACTCGATTTTATTTTTATAAAAGAAATTATATTTTTATAAAAGAATGCAATATTATTTATTTCAATAAAACGGCTAAGTTTTATTATAGTGTGGGGTATGGCAGCGTGGCGATGTTCATAAGGCGAGACTTGATATTCAACTCTTTTATTATATATTTCATTTGGTTATTTATACGCTACAAAACAATAGTGGAAAATAATTACACAATTGTATTTGTAGCGAATAAATGTAGGACGCTGATTTAGTGTTTACAAATGTTGTTTATGAACAATATTAATGCTTGTGCAATACCTCTACAATAGGAAAATAAATTTCGAATGTTTTATATTGAAGTCTGAAGTTATAAATAAGTATGTCATTAAAAAAGAAAATCTTCGAGGCATGCATTCCTCCACGCCTGACTTATGGGTGTGAAACATGGGCAACAACAAAATCTCTAAAAGATAAACTTGCTAAATGACAAAGGCCATAACATATTATGCTGCAAAAGAAATGACAGAATCACGAATACTGAAGTCCAAGCCAAAACGAAATTGGTGGACATACAGATGGACAGATGCATATGAAAGAGTGCACGAAAAGTAAGTGGAGTCAGGTGGTAATAAAGTGGTAACAAAAAGGTGGTGGTAATAGAGGCATAATAATAATTAAGATATCAGTAGGATAGTATTGTAGGAGAGTCATACGGGTTTGGAAGCAATGGAAGAAAAGAGGTTGCCAAGATGCAAACTGAATACGGAGACTTTTTGTAATTTTAGATGTAGAGTTTTGTAAACTTAAACTTAATTTCGCAATAACCGTATAATAAAATAGTAAATTATATAACAGAAAGCTTAAAAGTATTTTAGTGTATTTAAATGCCTTTCCGTTAATGAATGGGTGAATAATGTATGAGGCTACAAATAAAATGTATATGTACATTTTTTTTGTAGCCTTACAGTGTATCCCGCATATAGCAGGGTAGGCACAGGAAACCTGGTGTTAAGGCATTCCTAGAAAGGAACTATTAAGAAGTTTCCGTTCCCCACTTTCTGCCGAACACTGGAAACTATGTGTGTTAGGTGGTGGATCGCAACAACGCGTTTTGCCTCGTTACCTGAGCATGTAAAAGAAAATATTAAATATTTCATTTTCTCAATTGGGAATCGAACCCACAACCTGTCACGTTTACTGTCGCCACGACGGGTCTCAATGCATTGATCTTACAAATATAATATAAAAAATAAAACTTACAACTTCAACTTCTCTTGTGTATCGTACAACATTTGCAATCTATCGTTGGCTTCAGCAGCGACCGCCGCGATGGCGCCGTGCTCGTTTTGAAGGCTCTCTAACTGGGACAGTGTTAGTCGGTTTTCTTCTCGGGCGAGGCGTTCTTGTTCTTGCGCTTTGACCAGTGAGGATTCTAGGGTGGCTGGAAGGTGATAAATATCTAGGATAGTAATACAGATTAAAATTCTATATCGAATTACATAACACCATTCATATAAAAAAAATCAGTTTACATTTTTTCTCTGAGCGTCACATCGCATAGTGTATTTACTCACCCCGCTGCGGCTCACCCCTCGGCCAGCTGCTGCAGCAGCGCGGCGGCGCGTCGTCTATCACTACCCACTCACCCAGCTTGTCCGCCAGCAGCTTGGCGGCGGCGGCGTGCGCGCGCTCGCGGTGCAGGGCGGCGCGCTGCAGCGCGGCCAGCTGCTGCAGCAGCGCGGCGGCGCGTCGTCTATCACTACCCACTCACCCAGCTTGTCCGCCAGCAGCTTGGCGGCGGCGG